>JAMPIV010015350.1:0-162500 GCA_024509875.1 Oreohelix idahoensis
ACTTGATATGTAACACTTGATATGGTTTTTTTTGTGATTTGATCTTTACGGTAAATAAACATCATAAACTTAAATCGGACTGTGTTGGAATACCCAAAAGCCCAAACATTCCCTATTTGTTTAATATAGCTGTATCCACGTCGTCTGAGTGCTTGAAGCAACAAATCGGTGTGAGCGCAGACGTGTGTCTGGAAAACTGGCAAATAATTGTCTGACCAGGAGAGTGGAAGAGAAGATTGAGAGAAACGATTTGTCGTAAATAAGTCTGTCTTTACTCTCCTCCAGCACTCTGTGAAGCATCATATTTAATCTATACATTTCTATCACTGAGTTTTCATCATCAGTCTACACTCTAAACCGGACTACTATTTCCAGACTCTTCCTCTCAAAATAAATTTACGACACTCATTTGTTCGGACCCTTTAAAAAATCTCTAAAGGGACAACGATTCGACTCCGATGCAGACGTCAGGGCCTCGGTGACCAAATGGTTCAGTAAGCAACCAAAGTCATTTGTCTCGGACGGCATCCGCCGTCTACCCAAGCAGTGGGATGCGTGTCTGAATGCCTATGGTGACTATTTCTAAAGGACCACAGTGAGTACTTGCTTTATAACAATTGCTGTATTTAATTCAACTACTCCTGCTGATGTACCTTACATATATTTGTTATAAAGCCACTGGGACGGGTTTCATTTGAACACACCTCGTACCTTCTTTAAAAATGGCCTCATGGACAATCCAAGTCCGTAACATCGGCATATCCTTGTTGAGGCTTTAAAACAAACAATGCATACAAATTCGGACGACTTTAATTCGATTGACCTCTGCGTTTGGTCCTCCGTATTCCAACGGACGGAATAAATATTATTTACATAAAATATTCCTTTGTGCACTACGAATCGGCACGTACTTGCCTATATTGCTGGGCTGGATCCTAATACTTCATTTTCTTCGTAAAATCCATTTCAGTACATGTATGGTAACGATGACCCATAAACATGTACGGACTAGATACGTTCGGGCTTAAACTTTATAAATATATACATAAATTGAAATATGACTTACGGCTAAGTCTTACGGCAATAGCTTCACATGAAGGCCGCATAACGAGACATCAGCATAAGAATTCCTACAACAGGGTCTTGAACAAGCAGACCTCTGTCTGACTTCCAGCATCGCCCATATCATTTTACTCCAGACCCTACGTCATCGTGTTTAGAAACAAACACGCCACGCAACTCATGCACCAAATATGTGCGCATTCGTGCGCGATAAATTTAATATCTATTATCTACTTATTATTTACGCTGGTGCGTACCATCTTAACAGCAGCCAGACTCATGTCCACTTTGCTACCGTTAAGGTAACCCAAAAAATACACAACACGCGTGTAAGAGACCGATTTGTCTCTTTTATTCATCTGAGCAACAAGTCTGTAGCCAAGATTGGCTTACTGGTGGTACCAGCAAAAAGGACCATTTCTGGGACAAGAAGGGACGAGTTGTTACGCTTTAAGATGGAATACCAGCTTTGAAGACTCTCCTAGACTTTCCTGGGAAACGAGCTTCACCCTACGAACCTTGACCAGAGACGAGTGAACGCCGTGTACAGAACACCAACTCATCAGGAGGAGGAGGTTGAGAATCGTCACTGGCAGCTAAGTTAAACTATATGCTGCCACTTGAACCTCTTATCAAAAAACATCACCCGAGTGATGAATCGAAGTTAAATTGCTATAATTACAAATTAAAAAATTTAATAATCACTTTAAGTTTAACAGTTTAAAAGAAAGGAATAATAGTTAATTACAAAATAAACTTCGATTCAATCATTTTAAATGTAGGCTACTACATGTTTGTCTCAGTCAAAGTTACTAAACACACACTCTAAACAGAGCTATATTATAATAATAATTCCACTGATTAACTCAGTGGTGGGGGCTTAACAAGCTAGAATAAACCATTGCTTAAATCCTTTACAAAAGTTGTCGGCAGATTACAGAATTAACGTGCTCAGCAACAGCCAGCATTGTTTTCGTGTATCTGAATATCTTGTGAAGACTCCCATGTGATAGAAGCTTTACTACTCTTCTATCTACATTTCTGCCAAGAGAAATCTTGTGTAAAGATACTCCATTGAAGCCTATAATAGATACTCTTGAGTTTTGGCCACTGTTGGACCACTACTGCAAAGCAGGGGAGGCAATACCGTCACACTTCTCCTTGTGCTTTTTTGGGTCTCCATCTATTTCTCTTACCCTTAGCTTTGTAATGCTATCAGTTGGTTTTTTTTTAAATTTTTGAATGTGTCCTATCTAATGCCAGCGTCTTCTGCTCACCTCTTGTATCGCTAATGTTTGTCTGGTTCTTTCCGTCAGTTCCATATTTGTGATCTTGTTGTACCACTTGAATTCTTCTGTTCTGAGCAATCACTCATTTATGAAAGTTAGTTTCTTTCTGGTTGTTTGTTTTGTTGTTTTCCATGATTCAGAGTCATACAGTAGGACTGACTTGACATTAGAGTTGAAGATTCATATTTTTATGTGACTTGAGTCTTTTGATGTCCATTTGTTTCCCAATGCAATAATGCTTCTCTTGCCTTCTGTAATCTTATGTTGATATTATTTGTTCCACCAACTTTGTTTATACAGCTGCCAAGATACATTTTATAATTCCATATCTTGTATTGATGTATCTCCCGGGTCTAATCTTGTTATCTTTAGTTGCCTTTATTCTCATCATCTTTGTCTTTTGTCTGTGTATTTTCAAACTCCATTGCTGTGACCTCTCATCAGGTATTCTCAGTGTGTCTCAAAATGTTCAAACGTATCTGTGGCCCATTTTCAAACACAATGGAAGACGCAGAAAATGCTTAAACAAATTACATGTGCCCAAGCCTAGGCTCGACTTATTCAAGAAAAGTTTAGCTGTTTCTGCTGCTCATCTGTGGAATAATGTTCCACATGACCTAAGAAGCACACTTAGTCCATATTCATACAATCACAGACTTTTCAAATACATCATGACTGCAGATTATATGCAACCCTAATTTAGTTATGTTCCTAAATCATTATATAATATCATATGTAGGTTTTAAAGATCATTGTGCCTTGTTCAATATTAATTATGATAAGGTCCTGTAAATGTGTGTAACTGTTATTGTACAGTTACAATGTTGGGCTTTTATTTTATTTTATTTTGTTTATTTTATTATTTAAAAAATAAAATTTTAAGATGCATTTAAGAATAAATGGATTCTCTATGGAAGACAAGAGAAAGGAAGGGCAGAAACTTAGACAGGCCTGCATGCCCAACTCTAAACCCTTTGAAAATAAAGTTAATTCATTCGTTCACATCTGATCTGGTTATGGGACAGAAGACCCAGCTTCTGAGAGAATCTAGATTGTCGCGCTGTTCCTCAGAGTCCACTAAATTCATATCTTTTGGTTGATGTTTTCAAAACTGGTAGTTAACAGAGGCTAATAAACTCTGCATAAAATGCTAACTAACAGACATATGCACTCCAGAATAGTAGCAAACATAAGTCACCTCTGAAATGTTAACTAATAGAGACAAATAAGCCCTGTATAGAATGATAGCTAACACACACATAAGCCCTGTATAAAATGATAGCTAACATGCATGTAATATCTAGGTATATGAAAACGACAAGACCACCTGGTGTTAACGACAGATGGACAAAATAGATTAGAAATTGATGAGGAAATTTACTACAATGGCAGGGCAGTCTGCTAGGATAATTTACAATTATTGTCATATACTGCTAGGATAGTTGACATTTATTGTCATATACTGCTAGGATAGCTGACATTTATTGTCATACACTGCTAGGATAGCTGACATTTATTGTCATATACTGCTAGGATAGCTGACATTTATTGTCATACACTGCTAGGATAGTTGACATTTATTGTCATATACTGCTAGGATAGCTGACATTTATTGTCATACACTGCTAGGATAGAGAGAGGGAGCAAAGTGATGCATGTGCAGTAAGGGTGCTTTGGGAATTTGAGTAGAGAAAACAAATAATAATGTTACAATACATAAATATCATTGTGTATGATGTTGCTAATTAAGTCAAGCAAACTGCAGTAATGACTTTGCGATAATTTTCAGTCAAGTGTTGGAACAGGAACCACATAATTGTTTGAAAATCACTCTGCTGATAATATAGCATAAGATAAGGCATTCTTAAATTATAGGCTAAATACATGAGACAGAGAAGAAGAAGAAAGGAGGAGAAGAAGAAGTAGGTGAGGAGAAGAAAAAGATGGAAATGAGAAATGAACAAATAAACAAGGTTGAGGAAAGTAGAAGAGGATAAGGCAAGAACAGAGTAGATTAACAGGTCAGAATAAAACTGAGAACAAGGAAAGAAACACAAAGTAGATTAACAGGTCAGAATAAAACAGAACAAGGAAAGAAACACAAAGTAGATTAACAGGTCAGAATAAAACTGAGAACAAGGAAAGAAACACAAAGTAGATTTAACAGGTCAGAATAAAACTGAGAACAAGGAAAGAAACACAAAGTAGATTAACAGGTCAGAATAAAACTGAGAACAAGGAAAGAAACACAAAGTAGATTAACAGGTCAGAATAAAACTGAGAACAAGGAAAGAAACAAAGTAGATTAACAGGTCAGAACAAAACTGAGAACAAGGAAAGAAACACAAAGTAGATTTAACAGGTCAGAATAAAACTGAGAACAAGGAAAGAAACACAAAGTAGATTAACAGGTCAGAATAAAACTGAGAACAAGGAAAGAAACACAAAGTAGATTAACAGGTCAGAATAAAACTGAGAACAAGGAAAGAAACACAAAGTAGATTAAGAGGTCACAATAAAACAGAACAAAGAAAGAAATACAAAGTAGATTTAACAGGTCAGAACAAAACTGAGAACAAGGAAAAAAACACAAAGTAGATTAACAGGTCAGAATAAAACTGAGAACAAGGAAAGAAACACAAAGTAGATTAAGAGGTCACAATAAAACAGAACAAAGAAAGAAATACAAAGTAGATTTAACAGGTCAGAACAAAACTGAGAACAAGGAAAAAAACACAAAGTAGATTAACAGGTCAGAATAAAACTGAGAACAAGGAAAGAAACACAAAGTAGATTAAGAGGTCAGAACAAAACAGAACAAAGAAAGAAATACAAAGTAGATTTAACAGGTCAGAACAAAACTGAGAACAAGGAAAGAAACACAAAGTAGATTAACAGGTCAGAATAAAACTGAGAACAAGGAAAGAAACACAAAGTAGATTAAGAGGTCAGAATAAAACTGAGAGCAAGGAAAGAAACACAGATTAGATTGCTACATCACAATAAAACAAGGTTATGGACAAAACACACAATAAATTCACATGTCACAATAAAACAATCAAGATGTATCATTTATACTCAGTTTTTATTCTGATCTGATTGCTCGTATTAACAAATAAATAAAATACACCTATAAAATTATGAGTAGGCCTACTGTAATTGGGTTCTGGAATGTTCTAGTGCATAGCTTCGCCTGTTTCTCATGCTGTAACTTACTCATGTCATAGCACAAGTGACCAGATAATTGCATTTATATTTACTTACTTAGTCGTTCCTCTTCTACCTTGAGGTGTAGAGTAGAGGTCATTTATATTTCATCATGTGACGTATTCTTTCCAGAACGTTGTCTCCATTACAGCTGCTCTGAACGCATCACGATTCTGGGCAAGTCGACCTGCATCAGCCAAAGACAAGTTCAGACTCTCTGTGATGTCCTGGGTCCACCGTCGTCTAGGTCGACCCCTTCCCCTTTTTCCAGGGACCATGACTTCCAGCACAATTTTTTCCAGACTATTATGTCTTTTTATATGACCGAAAAATTTCAGCTTCCTTATTGCGGTGGTATTTAAAAGCCAATGTTCCTGTACGTTTAGTGAGTGCAGTACTTCTCTGTTGGTCTTTTTTTCTGTCCAGGGTATTCTCAACATCCTTCTGTAGCATTTCATTTCGAATGATGTAATCTTTTTTGCAACTGTTTTATTGAGTGTCCAAGTTTCGCAGCCATATGTTGCTACTGGGAATATACATGCTCTGATCAGTTGTAACTTTGTTTCTTTGCTTGTGCCGTGCCATAGGTTTTTCATCTGTATTAGTTTATGTGAAGCAATTGCAAGTCTTCTTTTAATTTCTACTGCACAGTCGCCAGAGCTGTTGATGATTGATCCTAAGTATTCGAATTCATTAACATTTTCCAGTTCTTCGTTATCAATTTCAATTTCTGGTTTGGTCTTTACTTTGTCTGTTGTCAATACTTTGGTCTTCTTGGTGTTTAGGTATAGATTCTGGGCCTCGCTGTGTTTTTTGGTGGACAGAATTAATTGTTCAAGTCCTTCTGGGTTGGTCGATAGGAGGACTGTGTCGTCAGCATATATGATTTCTGGGATCTGGTACCCGCCGATGTTAAATGAGTCAAACTCTGTGTGTTCTTGGTCATCTCTTACGTTTCTCATGATATTCTCGGCATAAATGTTAAACAGGTAAGGGGAAAGGGTACAGCCTTGTCTTACTCCTTTCTGTACTTCAAACCATTCTGATGTTTCCCCTCTATTCTTACGGCTGCCTGTTGTTCTTGGTACAGCAGTGCGATGAGTTGTGTAAGGTGGTTTGGAAATCCCATATTTTTCATAATAGCCCATAACTGCTGATGTTGTACACAGTCAAAAGCTTTGGTGTAGTCAATGAAACAAGTATGTAGGTCAACGTTGAATTCTCTACACTTTTCTATGATGATCCTCATGTTGAATATATGATCTCTAGTGCCTCTACCTGGTCGAAAACCCGCCTGTACTTCGTTTATTTCTGTTTCTAGCTTTTGTTGCATCCTTTTCATTATGATTTGTAAAAGTATTTTGCTGGCATGGCTTATAAGAGCTATAGTTCTGTAGTTTGTGCACAGTTTCAGGTTGCCCTTTTTTAGCATGGGTATGTAAACTGATCTTTTCCATTCCTTGGGCCAAATTCCGCTTTGCCAGATCTTGCAGCATAATGCATGGTATATACGAGCGCTGCCTTCTCCTCCTGCCTGTATCATTTCAGCTGTTATTTCATCACAACCAGGAGATTTTCCACTTTTTAAGTGTTTGATTGCGTTTCGGACTTCCTCTATGGTAGGTTCTGGTTCACGTTCCACTTCATTCATGACGTTGTTATCTGCCGCTTTGTTTATTTCCGTATACATTTCTTGACAGTACTCCTTCCATCTGTTCAGAATATCTTTACATAGCTTAACTGCCTGCGTCAGGACCAGCGAATCAGAGCTGGTCAAGACCGCACTCCACCTCCACGTGGTGGTCCTGGAAACAGTCTGCAGCAGTGCAGTCTGGCTGAGCGAGTGTGGATCGAAATGGGAAGGCAAACCCGGTCCTAAAAAATGCCAATGCAGAAGTCGGATGTGTCGACCGAAAGGTGCAGATATCACAGCTTAGGCGTAAACAGACACAACGCAACCACCGTCCTTTTCAGGACGAACGAGGAAGAAGAAGAATATCTTTACGTTCTGTTAGAGTGTCGCCTTTCTTGCTCGAGGTGATGATTTATAGTTGCTGTTCTTCAATGTTCTTACTTCAGAAAACATCTTCTTACTCAATCCCTGTTCGCGCATTTCCTCTATTTTCCGGCAGGTGTCGTTTATGTATTGTTGTTTGTCTTGTCTGACTCGTTTTTTAATCTGCTTTGTGTATTCCTTGTACAACACCTGATTTTCTGGATCTTTTTTGGACTTCATTTTTCATTTATATTTACAGTGATAAAATTCTAGAAAGTTATTTTTTTCAGTGTGTAATACACACGCACAGGACTGGATGGTTTGACATGACTTTGTTGAAGGCCTATGATCCTTAGGGTACTAAAGCATAATTAATCAAATAAAAACTAATATAGACTTAATGGACATAAAGGGAAATTTATAGTGCAGTTTAAAATTTTGTAATTATCTATATAAATGAACATAAATAGTAAGACATCAAAGGTATACTTATATGGGTGTGTGTGGGGTTGTATGTGTGTGTATATATATATATATATATATATATATATATATATATATATATATCAGAATTTCTTGCTTCTCCATAATATGCATTGACATGTATTGATATAATATACTAAAAATATACCATACTATATAGGATAATTATTAAAATTTACAACAGTGTGGAGGATGTCTTAAGGATCTGTGTAGGTGTTTAAAAAAAAAATTACTTTGAATGTTTTTACATCCTACATATTCATATCTTAATCTTTATTCCCCATAAAATATATTGACATATAGTTGCATGATATATTAAATACAACATTAAATACAACAGTGGTTATTAAATATATTTAAAAAACCTTACCAAAAAGTTTACATACAAACATACAGGTGCGTACATATGTACAAACAAACTACACGTGAAACCACAGAAGTATTTTACGAATACCATGGCCAGCTAAAAAGAGTCATGAGGATGTCCTGAAATGCGCCAGCGAATAAGGAAGCTTATTTCTCTTGTTAGAAAGAAGTAAGTAATACACTTGATAGTTTGACTTTATGGCATGAAACGAAGTCAACAATAGAACTAATAAACGTTAGTGCGGCAGGAAGTTGTGTAGATACATGATCACCTATTTCAGTTGGCACTGCACTTGAAGAGTATTATATTTATATATACATAAAAAAGGTAATCCCTAGCAGATACTGCCGTAGGGGGGTGAAGTGTTAGAGACAACTATACTAGGTCCAGCTTTGAGAGGTGGGGTGACCAGTTCCCTTCTTTGCTGCCTTTGCCTTACCTAACTCAAGAGCAGAATTAGATACCCATTTACAGCAAGGAAGACTGGAGCATGATGCCACCGTGTTTCCAACCCCGGTACCTTTGACAAAGGAAGCCAGCTGTGTGACCTCTCTGCCAATCAGATGCTCATGTACTTACACATTCATATTTAAGAAAGTGGCAAAATTCAAAGATTTAATTAAGTATAAAAGATGATGAGAGAAGATACATTAAGAACTCAGAAATGAAATCTACATGTCAATCATTGGCTAATTTTATAGTCATCAAGACTTGACTCTTGTCCTACATGCGTCAAATGTTGACGGATATACAAACAATAATAACTGATTAATGTTTTTACCAAAACCTATATTATCATGCTATAAAATAGCACAACAGGGCATTCATTGTTCTGGAAGCAACATGGTCAAGGTAATAGCATGCAAACACACATGCAAGAGAACTGGAGGCAGATAAGAAGGGCAGAGGAAAGATCAAAATAACTTGAACAGATGGTACGTCAAGAAGGTAAAGGTAAAGGTAAAGGAACCCGTTACACGCCCATTGAGGCATATTGGGAATATGGTGTTAGGCCCATATTATCTTGACCGTCGGCACACGAGGGGTGATGTGGTCGGCATCACGCCGGCCGCCTTAACCTTCCCAGAGTAGCTCTGGTACCCATTTGGGGCTGGGTCGACCCAGGAGCCGTTTGTGGCCTAAAAATTTTCCGCCTCATCTGGGGATCGAACCATAGACCACTGCGCTAGGAAGCCAGTGCACTAACCACTATGCTACCGCGGCTCCATACGTCAAGAAGGCTTAGGAAGAATTAATTGAAGTCCTATGCTGCATGCGGAGCTGAAATCAATGGAATAGAACATTTCAGAATAGAAGAACCTTACTGTGCAGGATGTCTTCAAGACAATAATATAGAACATTTCTTGTTAAAATGTAAGAGGTATGAACAAATGAGAATCCCAATATTATATTATTTGCAGGCATCAAATTTACCAATAAATATAGAAGATGTATTAAGAATAGACAGACCTATGGAACTGCATAATATCTTCTTCTTCCTCGTTCGCCCTGAAAAGGACGTTGGTTGCGTTGTGTCCGTTTACAGCGAAGCTGCGATATTTGCGCCTTTCGGCCGACACATCTGACTTCAGCACTGCATTTTTGGGGACCGGGTTTGCCTTCCCTCTTCGATCCCTACTCTCTCAGTCAGACTGCAGTGATGCAGCCTGTTTCCAGGACCACCACTTGGAGGTGGAGTAGGGTCTTAGTCAGCTCTGGTTCGCTGACCCAGACGCAAGCAGTCAAGCTATGGGTTGCTGACTGCATTCATCATTGTTGTTGCGTCTTCGGTCCCGAACTGCATAATATAGTCAAACAATATTTAATGAGAACAAAAGTTAACATACAGTAATTGGGAAAGTGAAGGTCCGATGATGTTCTTACAATACATATGACTTACAGCGAGTGAAAGCGAATTAAATATCTAACTGGAAACACCAGGCCTTTATACCCATCCCCCTGAATATTATTTTTGCTTGGTTTTATCTCATTTTTGTTTGTTTGGTAGATCTGGGTTTTTTTTTAACATACAAGCAAAATTTTTAATATTGATTTGCCATATTGCAATGATTTGGATGTGATGCAACTTTCCCGTATCAGCAGTTATTAATCTATATTTGGAATTGAAAACACTATATATCCTAATTATAACCCATCAGAGGTTGATCAGGATATTTTTCATCATTAATTTTTTTTTTTTTAAATCAATGGAAGAGCAATACAGGTGTCAGTAATTGAGTGGGTGTCATACAACAAATATCAGTAATTGAGTGGGTGTCATACAAATTTCAACAATTTATCGTGCATTACTACTAAACACTGAATGATAAAACCTTGATTAACAAAATATATGCCAGTGCTAGTTCGATGTGCTGTGTGACCTAGATCTTGACACAGGCTTTAGATGTGTGTCCCAGAATGAAGTGTCGTTGTCAGAAACTGGTTTTTGTTTCTCCTGCCCTTGTTTGTGGTCGACAATATTAATGGCGGTATCACTGACAGACTTCTCTGACAATTTACGAAACCCCATGCCATCATCGTATCTATACATGGGCTTACGATTTAATGGTCGTAAGATCTTAAATGCACATTCTAGATCATCACTGACTGTCATAATTGCACCACTGTTGTCGTATATTCCCGCGTAATTTGGTGCTGAAAATACAGTAACCAGCTGCCGTTTCCCGAAAAATTTGAAGCCATCTTGTGCAACGTCATGAGCCCTGCAGACAATATCAAGGTCGTTTTTCTCCAGAAACTCCTGTACCGTGTCAGGACCGAATGAATAAGACGTTCCCCGGGCTTCATTGAAATGCCACCCTTTCGCTTTAGGGTCGAGGTGAGGGTCAGCCCAAACCAGATCTGTTATGAGACCCTCATCTGGAATGTCAGTCGGGCGAGCGATACGTCTAATCTGGCTGAGTGATTTTAGTTCTGGACTCAGTCCGCCATGACAGCAAAAAATCTTGTCGCTAACAACAGCCGCTAGTGGTAAACAGTTAAATACTTCGTTGAACTTCTTCCATAGCGCTAAATTGTATCTTCTTTTACATTCGTCCATAAATCCGTAGTGGGCGTTGACACTTCCTGTCTCATGGTTGCCTCTAAGAAGGAAAAAGTTCACTTGGTATTTGATCTTGTAGGCAAACAGCAGACAAATAACCTCAAGGGAATTACTCCCCCTGTCCACGTAATCTCCCAAGAAAAGATAATTGGTGTCTGGCGGGAATCCTCCTATGTCAAACAAGTGTAGAAGGTCATAGAATTGTCCGTGGATGTCGCCGCAGATAGTGAGAGGAGCTTCTAGTTCTAACAACACTGGTTGTGCCAGCAAGATTGGTCTCACGCGATCCAAGAGCTTGTGGATGTCGCCTTGTGACAGCTTCACCTGTTTTCCTGGTCGGTTCTTCTTTGCTGAAAGTAGAAAATATAAGAAATGCTTTATTATGTTGATCTTTATTTAATTTCAATTTAATTATATAACAACTGATTATTTCTAACAATACTTCAACTTTTCACGTTTAAAAAAAAAGAAAAGAAAATTCCAGCTTAGATTTATACATTGTTCTAATACATTTCAGAAACAGCTTAAGAAGCTACGTGTTATTGCCCCTGTTATATTTCCCAGCATATCTTTTTTTGGTTCGATTTTTGCCTTCTTGTGGCGAGGCGCGTTCTTTCAACCTATTTGGTTATATCAGAGCGCATTTACCATCCAAAAATAAGTGAACTCCGTTCACTGCTAACCTGATCAGCGTTGATAGATACTACGAGATTATCTATCTGCTAGCGTAAAGCCCTAACAAGGACTCGCCAGCTACGCCAACGCTGCCGAGCTAAGGATTAATCATCTCTTCTTTGGAGTCAGTCATTTTATGTTCCCGCAACCTCGTATATCCTTTATTTTCTCCCTTTAAATCGAAGCTTGCTGTTATATTGTGTACGTGTACATTTCCATTAAATAAATAACTAAAATAATTGTTCGCCACCCTTCAACAAAAACCTCATTAAATGTTTTCTTCAGTTTCTTTAGTGCTGTCTTAAGTTTTCTTCACCAGAGAAGTACATGTAAGGGGTCAGGGATACGTTTGGTGTTAACGTACACAATTTTTGTGTGCAAGTATCTCTGAAGGATGGCTATGTTTACGATAGTTTGTGTATGTATATAAAATGTGTTAGCTCAGTGGGTATGGTATGTTTCTGGTACTGTTACACATTTGAGGGGCGATAAAGGAGCCATTCTTTTGACATTATTTCTGATTATCTCGTACCGGCAAGAAGCTGGGATATTATTGTATCCACATCAAAGGTTGACGGATCGGCCATTTTTTTTACTGTCCAAGCTTATTCTCTTGTGTAATGGCAAGCACCTTGTCTCTGGAGTTTCCTGAGAAATAAATTAGCAAATGCAGTATACGATGAATCTGACAGCAAGCAGTAGATTGCTGCATAAATGTAAACTTTATGATCATGTCCGGGAACAGGCGCGGCATTTTAAAGGTGCCAAGTTCAAAGGTTATACATTGCTGACCAGGATTTTGTGCAGCTGAGAGTAACTAGTCAGAAATCCTATTTTTTTAAATAGTTTCTTAAAAACATTATTTACTTATATTTATTTATTTTGGGTCAATGACTTAATTATCTTTATAAATGGTATCAAATAACGTTTAACGCATTATTATAATTTCAAAAAGACAGCATGAATATTTTGCCTTCACAAACACTAGCTTCAAAAATGGCTTTCGTATGGCCAACAGGCAAGCGGGACATGACTCAGATATCGTGTATAGACACAGTTGCATCAGCTGCCTGTTTCATCAGAAATCAGTCAAAACACCCAGGTAAAGCCAGTGCTTGACTCACCTGGCACGTGACCCGATAGAACTACACTTATAGAATGTAAACACTCGTACAGCTCGTGACAGCTGACCTAGAACTAAGGCAGTGCTTTCAGTATTTTTATGTACTAACACTGGGTTCCGGGCTAGAAACTTCGTTACTTTCCAGCTGTAAATGGGTACCTGAATAGACAACCTAGGGAATTGCATAATATAGTCGAACAATATTTAACACGAACAAAGATTAATATTTGGGAATGTGAAGGTCTGATGCTGTTCTTACAATGCATGACTTTTAACAGATGAAAGTCAATTTAATATTTGTTAAAGTCAGTTATATAACTGGAACCACCAGGCCCTAACACCCCTCCACCTTAATATTATTCTTGTTCAGAGTGTCTGCTTGATTTTGTTGTTTTTTTTTTTTTTGTTTTTTTTGTTTGTTTGTTGTTTTTTTTTTAAAACATAAAAGCATAATTGGTAATTTTGATTTTCCCTATTTACAGTGATTTGACAAATGTGATGCCACTTTCTCATATCGGCAGTTGTTCATATTATTTGGAATTGAAAACAATATATATCCTAATTATAACCCATCAGAGGTTGAACGGGATATTTGTCTTCATTAATTTTAAAAAAAAGGGGGACGCCTGACTCTTAAGTTAGGAAAGGTGGAGGCAACGAGGAAAGAAACTGGTGCCCCCCCCCCCCCCCCCCCCCCATATAGCTGGATCTAGTATAGTGAAGTCTCTAACACTTCACTCTCTACTGTAGTATTTGTTATGGGCCTGACACTACCGTACTTCTTAAAGTGACAAAATGGCATACCAGCAGTGACTAACGAGAACCAAGGAAGAAAACAAATATCACCAGAAGAGAAGAAAATCACATACCGGAAAATATATCAATTTTTTTAAAAAGTAGTTTTGCCTTGTTTTCGATGAGACGAATCCCTGCAACCTAGACAGAATGCCATTCGGTTATGTTAGGGCGCAGGTTATAAACTTTCATTTATTTCAGTCTGGGTTGATGATAAATATGTCAGTCCTTCATGACTCGGAAAACTTGTATATGTGTTCATATTTATACATATGAACTGTTGAAAGTTCCAACAAGAACATGTCTACTATTTTTTATTTAAAATTTCCAGCAATAAGAAATTTCTCAGAATACAACTGGTAACGGGTTATTTTAAGATGAGAGGGACCTGACTGCAAAACATCTACAGAACTATAATATAGAGCATGTTTACTTAAATGTAAGAGTTTTGAACAACACAAATTAGCAATTTTAGATTATTTACCGGCATGCAGTTCGATCATAGCTGTTCAATAGGTGTTGAGAATAGACAGGCCTAGGGAACTGCACATCATTGTAAAACAGTATGTAAGAAAATAAGCTAATATATAGCAGTTATTAAAGATATTATAACAATGTAAAAATTTAATAATGATCTACTAATACATATTACTATTATCACGTTAAGAGTAAATTTAATATTAACCCATATACCCAGTGGCGTCACTAGGGGCGTGCGAGTGGTGCGTACCGCTCCGGGTGACACCATCAGAGGGGGTGACACCAAAAGGACAGTCTATAAGATTGTTGTGCAGTGTTTCAGCAGAAATTTATTATTTTTTATAAAAATATCCCTGTAGTTAGTTATAACCACAAAAACATTTCTCGTAAGCCCAGCTTACATGTACTGTATCAATATACCTACGTTTTTACTTCGAATTATATTGTTTTCTTACCGAATTTTCACTTTAACCACATGAAACTATGTCAATGTAAATACATTTAGGCTGTGCGTATGCTATTGTAATTTAAAGGTGTAATTTTAATTTTGCTAGTTGTTAATGTCACTACTATTGCCATTACATTCAGTGATATACGGGAATTACGATTTACGAGTAACATTAATATAAAAAACATTACTAAGGATTCTGTATGGTCTGGTACGGGAGGAGGTCCATGGGGGTGACACCATGAGTTACCGCACTGGGTGACACCAACCCTAGTGACGCCACTGCATATACCTCCAGTTTTCACACCTCCTCCCCCCCCCCCCGCCCCTTTTTTGGTTACAGCATAACAGGTAAGAGGAATCTACCATTTGGACTAAGGAGCAACAAAAAAAAAATCACGCGCACACACACACACACACACACACACACACACACACACACACGCATAAACACATACATACGCACAATTTATAAATGTTCATTTACTCTAAAAAATAATTGGTTAAGAAGGATTATCCCACAAAACAAATTGTGGCAATAGAATATAATATTTAAAATTCTACACAATATATATATATATATATATATATATATATATATATATATATATATATATATATATATATATATATATATATATATATATATATATATATATATATATATATNTATATATATATATATATATATATATATATATATAAGTAAAACCCATCAGAGTTTGAACAATGTTGTTATTTCCCCTCTTTAAATAAAACAAATGATAACTGGACAACTACTTTCATTCTATGCAATAGAATATATGGAAAATAGATTTTTATTTTTTTAGTGCATTTGGTAGCAACAATAAAAGTGGTTCTCAGTAGACAATGTTGTCGATTCTGAACAACAATAATACGAGTAATATCATGTGATGTCTATGCTAATGGCTACCCAAAAATATGGGTTTTGAAAATAACGTTGAGGTGGCAAGTCTAGAAACTCGAGAACCGTTACCAGAATGGGGTGAAAGAAAATAGGTAGTGCTCATCTTGTTAGAACAAGGGGCAAAGAAATAGATTTCGTTACGACTAGATATTCTTTGTTAGGGACAGACGAATCAAAACTGTAGAGAAATGAAAGCTAATCTTAAAGCACAAAAGAAAATAACACAAATAATGCGAGCTGTAAATTGAAATTCATCTTTTCAGTCTGGTAACTCGTAGTGTTGGAGAAACTCGACATGTAATTTAGAGAATAGTTAATACTTACAAATGTCCATAGTTTCTAAAAGTTATAGTCACACCATCGGTATATCCTTTCTTGGTCATCCCTATGACTTACGATCCGATATGTAACGTATAAGACGAGTAATTATTCTTGATCTTTCATTCTGACCAGATATCCAGAAAGTTCATCGTCGTTTTCTCTACAACGTCCTCGCTCTTTACTGAGTAATGTAAAAAAAAATATATTTAAGAGACCGAACATAGCCACAACATATATATATATATATATATATATATATTTATATATATATATACACACACACAGAGATCAGTAACGGGAAACTCTTGAAGATTAAAAACAATTATATGGGCACTAAGAAGACACAAACCTTAAGCTTAGGGACCAGAGATGTAGACTCAGGTCGGCTGACTCGGACTCGAGTCCGACTTAACTCACAAAGGCTACTTGACTCAGTTTCTTGGTAGTGATTGGAGATTCGACTTAAAACGTGACAGTTTTGTAAAGTGAACGACCTATTCCAAGCCTTCAAATGGTGTAGTTCAGGCGAAAATAAA
Source organism: Oreohelix idahoensis (assembly GCA_024509875.1). Taxonomy (NCBI): domain Eukaryota; kingdom Metazoa; phylum Mollusca; class Gastropoda; order Stylommatophora; family Oreohelicidae; genus Oreohelix; species Oreohelix idahoensis. Next base: position 16,775 of record JAMPIV010015350.1, read on the forward strand.
TTAACACGCACAGGAACTAGTTACGGGCATATGCCTTATGTTACCTGACAAGAGGCAGATGCCAGATGGTTGTCAATCAGATTACAGCGGTCACATGACAATCCCTTTTGCTAGATCTTGTAATACGAGCACGTAAACCCCCCCCCCCCCCCAATAATGAGAGGTATCCATTATGTTGTGCCCTTTCTGCGGCATGTCTGATGATGGCACTAATTCTCATGTGGTCTTTTCATTTCTTTCCATTCTGTTTCAACTTCATTAGACCCTTGTGTCACAGATTGCCTCCCCTGCTTTGCAATAGTTATCCAATAGTGGCCAAAACTCAAGAGTATCTAAACTGGGTCGTCATAGGTGTTTACCTTCGCACAAGATTACGTTTAGCAGAGATGTAGATAGAAGTGTAATGACGCTTCTATCCGAAGGGAGTATTCACAAGATAATTCAGAAATCAAGAACCATGCGGCATAGGGCTGAGCAATGGTTAACGTATATCTGTCCGTCGGCTTATGTGAAGGATTTAAGCAAAGGTTCTTAGCCCGTTCTAGCCCCCAGTTGGTGTAATTCAACGAAATTCCTCTTATAAGTAATGGCTCTATAGATGTAAATATATCTATGTATATATAGATGTATGTTTTAAAGAATCTTGCTCAAACGTTCGCTTTCATACATATAAAACCGAATCAACTATGATTGTTTGGTTTTAAAACAACATGTAACAAATTTAATAATGAATTAGTCGTTAACAGTTAAAATAAGGAGGGAATGATAAATTTTGTTGTAAATACAAGTTTTCGTCACGGAGACGTTGGTGAGGATTTATCAAAGTCCGTTGCTTTTCCCCCTATTTTTTACAAGAAAACGTAACTCTAGGTGAGTCTTGTCGCCGTGGTTTTCGTCACTTCTTGGTGACGAGTGTACTTCTCTCACACGAGTGGCGTAGTAACTTGAGTACTTCGAACCGTCTGATAGCTTGTAACCACAAGTAGTCTTGTACCACGAACTTTTGGAAAAATAGACAAACAAATGCCTCTGCTAAGTACATTTGTGGGCTGCCAATGAACAGGCGCATTCTCGCTGTACACCCACCAGTGATAATCTCTCATAAGAATTAAATTCCCGAGTACACAGTGTAGCTCAGGGAAGATGATTAAAATCACCATATTCCTCTGGGTATTAACTGGGAAAATATGTCTGGACAGCGCGAATAATGAGTTGCCTGAGTTACAATTAACAAAGTGCATTCATAACCCTCCACTCCCAAAGGAGCATAGGCCTAACACATGCCAAGTCCTCCTGTCACGTGCCATCATCTCAAGTTCTTTCCACGTTCTCCTCATCATTTTCACCTCTGTTTCCAGCTCTCTTCTCCGTGTGCTTCTTGGTCTACCTCTGCCTCTCTTGCCCTGGGGGTTCCAGAACAAGGACTGCCTTGTAATGCTATCAACAGGCTTCCTCAGTGTGTGTCCTATCCATCGCCATCGTCTTCTTCTCATCTCTTGTTCCAGTGGCACTTGTCTAGTGTTACGTTGGGGATTTGTGTGTAAGATATGTTGGTATAATTGTGCTGATACGGAGGTGAATGACATGGGTGTCAAGGCAGTGCATTCAATTTTATATAAACTTGATAAGATCTTCGTGGATGGGTCCACATAACATGACATGTTTATTCAGATGACACGATATTCATTTCATAGTAGTACATGCTTTAATAATCATCAGCAAGGCATAGAACGTCTCAGTCAGTTCAATTCATCTGTACAAATCTAGCCGCTGTACTAGAGATGCCTAAAGAGGTTTAACATCTAAGTAATGTGGACTAGAGATGACGATGCTAAAAGTTGATAGTAGACTTACTTTCTACAATTCACGGAACTTCTCCATAAGTCCGGAGTCATCATAAACAAAGTGGCGGCCTCCAAAATATACAAGGTGCCACTTGACAAAGTACTTGAATCCTCTACCGAAAACGGGAGCTCATAAAACACGTCTGACGAGGACCAATAATTCTAACAGAAGGCCTCGAACTAACGGTCCTGCATATATTAGTGCAGAACTTATTACGTCATAATCACCTAGTGACGTAAACCTTATATCGCGTTCACTTACAATTAAAATGGTGCAAAATACATCATGTTGGCCCCAGATAGAATTGTTACCGCGTAGATTAAACTGCTAACAAAATTAAGTGTGGTCAACATGTAAAATACATTATAATCTTCTTTAACATCTAGTTCTTGTCATCAGTTCCACGTTGGTAACCTTGTCATACCATTTTAATCCCTCTATTCTAAGCAAGCACCCATTTATGAAAGTCTGTAGCTTTTTTGGTTGTTGTCTTTGTTGTTCTCCATGTCTCAGAGCCATACAATAAGACTGTCTTCACATTTGAGTTGAAGATTCTTATTTTCGTGTTGGATCCGATTTCTCTTGATCTCCATATATTTCCCAATGCAATGAAAGCTCCTCTTGCTTTTTGTATTCTTAGTTTGATAACACTGTCTGTCCCTCCAACTTTGTCTATATTGCTGCCAAGATATGTGTACGATTCTACATCTTGTATTGGTGCTTCTTCAAGTTCAACCCTGTTATCATTACCTGCATTTATTCTCATTATTTTTGTCTTTTCCCTGTGTATTTTCAGACCCAATTGCTGTGACCTCTCATCGAGTGTTTTCAATTTGTCCTGCATCTGATTACGGTTATGGGACAGAAGAGCCAAGTCATCCAGCTGCTTAGTCAGAGTCCACTGGATTCAATTTCTGTTGTGTGTTGTCGATGATCTCATTACCCAGTCTATTGCTAGTAAGAAAAGAAATGGAGACAAGAGGCATCCCTGTCGCACTCCTGTTCTTATCCCAAACGGTTCTGTAAGCTGTCCTATGTAAGCATTATGGAGTTCCTCTGCATGTCATGTCTTCATATGTTTTCTTTATTAAATTAATGATCTTCAGAGGAACTCCATAATGCCTCATCAATTTCGAAAGTGATTCTCTGTCTACACTGTCAAATGCCTTTTCGTAGTCCATATTTTGACGCACATATTACAAAAATCTATATCGCTATTTAATATGGGAAAAATATAGACATTCATTCATTTGTGTATGAAAATGCTGTCTATGGTAAAAGCGAGAGAATCCATGTTTGATTCACACTTTTGATTATAGGAGTAATCGTTCTTGATATTGATCCGGCGCATGGATTGCTCTTACGTTTGTACTTATTTTTTTAGGGCCAGAAAATATATTAATTTGCTTATTATGTTTATGGCCTGAATTCATATGTATTACATATTATTAGTACAAGTAGAATCAGTCCTATATTGTATATTTTGGATGGGTAGGCGGGACTAGATTCTTATTATTCCGGTCTAGCGGAAGTATGAGTTGTCTTGACAAGTCGTGATGAGTTCCGATGTACCGTGATAATGGCGGGTACGCATTTTTCAAAGGGCTGGTAGATTCTTAAGGAAATACGATTCATGAAGTGGTTTTCTTCTAAAGGAGATGGTATCTCTACTATAGTTTATGTTAGAGACTCTCCTAAGGTACGGTACAATGTATAATTCGGACTCCATGTATTGCCAGACCCTATTTTGATGATCTCATGTCGATTCGACCTAGATGGAACATTGTGCTTCGTATCGCTAGGGTCGTGTTTTGTATCGACAAAGATGACAGACTTTCCTACAGCGGTTATGGCTACGTGAATTAACCTGATCATCGTAGAGCTGTATGGAAACATTTATGAAATCAGTTATATACCCATTATAAATTAACTCTGGCTTATATTCTCCTTCCTATGAATGAGTGAACGACAACTCAGGGAGGCAGCCATGTTAGATTTCGGTCATCATATGTTTTGATCACTGCCAAGAGAACAGATTATTTATCCTATTATCGGACAGTGACAGGGAGATCTCAATCTTGCTAGAAACCCCTCTTTCGTGGTTTCATAATATATACTACAAACTATGGACGTCAAGTAACCTTAGTTATTTACCGATCTGCCTTCACTGACGCGTTTAGTCAGATAGGGGGATGCGGCCATAATGTATCATGACATTGAACTTTTGATGTACTGCCCATTATTTCTGAATGTGTCATGACTTCAGATCTGCTATGTATACCTACAAATTGATATGTCAACATACCATGAGGTACTCGTATGTCCCAGTGTGTACGTCTGAATAAATTGGGTAAACAAAGATTCCAGCAGTCTGCATTGGTGCCTTGTAGACACAAGTGTATGAGTGGTTATATTGGTCAGCACACGAACAGTACACCATTCGCGGTAATCACACTCTGCACTTCTACTCCATACATACACCATCCTGCGTCGGTTGGAGTGACCAAGTTTAGGGCCTGCTTCCCCTGGAGCCTTTGCCTTCCCTAACTCAGGACTAGGGTGAGTTACCCATTTACAGCTGGGTAGACTGGAGCATGCCTGATCTCAACAACACACCACTCTTCCTTACAGAGCACACCGACTGACACTTTACAGAGTGGAAAGAAGAAAAGAAACTTTACAGTCATGTCTTCATATGTTTTCTTTATTAAATTAATGATCTTCAGAGGAACTCCATAATGCCTCATCAATTTCGAAAGTGATTCTCTGTCTACACTGTCAAATGCCTTTTCGTAGTCCACAAATCCGATGTATAGTGGTGAATTCCATTCCAGACTTTGTTCAACTATTATTCTCAAAGTGGCTATCTGGTCTGTACATGATCTGTTTTGTCGAAAACCTGCTTGTTCATCTCTCAGTTTCTTTTCTATGGACTCTTTTAATCTCTCAAGGATAATCCTGTTTAATACTTTTCCTGGCATTGATAGTAACATTATTCCTCTATAATTTGTGCACTCTTGTAAATTTCCCTTCTTAGGCAACTTAACCAGATATCCTTCCTTCCATTCTGCTGGTATCTCTTCCTTTTCCCAGACTTTACCAAGTAATTTATATAACATCTCTGTAGCCGTGTCGATATCTGCTTTGATGGCCTCTGCTGGAATGCCATCAGGTCCAGACGCTTTTCCATCTCTTAGAAGCTTTATGGCTTTCTTTATTTCTTCCTTCGTTGGTCTTTCACGGTTAATTTGTAGCTCTTCTTCTGCTGGCTGGATGTCCGGGGGGTTTTGTGGAGCTGGTCTATTGAGAAGGTCTTCAAAATATTCTGTCCACCTCTTCATTTGCTCTTGTATATTGCTGAGCAGTTTTCCATTCTTGTCTTTTATGAGGCAACTTGTTTGCTTGTATTTCCCTGTTAGCTTCTTTGTGCTGCTATACAGTTCTCTCATATTTCCTTTGGCTACAGCATCTTCTGCCTCTCTTGCCAACTCCTCAATATACTTCCTCTTGTCTCTTTTGATACTTCTTTTTACTTCTTTGTTTGCTTCTGTGTACACTTCTTGAGCCTTGGCTTTGGAACTTCTGGTTTTGCTTGTGTTTAAATCTGCTTTCTTGTTTTTCTGTCTTTTATCTTATTGATGGTTTCTGTTGTTATCCAAGCTTTTTGTTGTCGTTCCTTTTTCCCCAGTATTTCTTCACATGTCTCATTCCATACAGTTTTGACCTGCTGCCAATAGTCTTCTGTATTCTCTACATCTTCCAGCTGTTGGAGCACTTGGAATTTGTTGGATATTGTGACCGCAAATTTGTCTCTTGTTTTTTTATTTCTTAGATGTCCTACATTAAATTATTGTCTATAATTTTGCATTGTTGCATATCTCTTGAGTTTCATTTTTACTTTGGCTATCAGAAAGTGGTGATCTGATGCCACATCTGCTCCTCTATATACCTTTACATCCTGCAATGATGATCTAAACTTCTTGTTTATGCATATATGATCAATCTGATTTTCTGTTCTATGGTCTGGTGATATCCATGTTGCCTTGTGTATTCTCTTATGTGGAAACATGCTTCCTCCTATAGCCAGTTGATTTGAAGCACAGAAGTTTGAGAATAGTTCCCCATTTTCATTCATTATTCCTAGCCCATGTTTTCCCATGACTTCTTCAAAGCCGGTGTTGACTGTACCTATCTTTGCATTCATGTCACCCATCAAAATTGTGATGTCTCTTCTTTTTACTTTTTACATAATTTCCTGTAGTCTAGTATAAAATGCTTCTTTCACAGACTCTTCTTTGTCATTAGTTGGTGCATAACATTGGATGACATTTACATTTATTTTCTTTTTAGCTGTTTTAAAAGTAGCTGTTATTATTCTGGGTCCAACAGCTTCCCATTCAATGAGTGCTTTCTGTGCTTCTTTAGATATCATAAGAGCTACCCCTTCACTGTGGTGTGAACTTTCGTCTACATGTCCTGAGGACAGATCCAATTCACCTGTGATTAGTTTCTTCTTGTCTACCTCCTTCCACTTTGTTTCACACATTCCCAGAACCTCGATTTTATATTCCCTCATTTATGCTGCTATTTGTGCCACTTTCCCTTGTTCGTTTAATGTTCGAACATTCCAGGTGCCAAATCTGGAAGTTCTTCTAGAAGAAAGAAGGTTAGTCAGTAACACAGACTCCTTTCGGCTTTCTCTGTGTTGCATCATACGCCTCCTTGCGAGAGGACCTTCCCCTGTCTTGGATGGCTGTGTTTTATTTTCCTTAATTGAGTTGTCCATGTTTGATGAAGTTTTTTGTGGTTTACATTTTTTACAGGATGAGGTAACCAGCCCCATGCCCAACCCTCCTTAGTCGCTTTCTACGACATGCATGGAAGGGAACAGTGTTACTATTCTTTGCTCCCCTTTCGGGGCCTGGTAACACACGGGTGAACAAAGTGCATATATCTCACAAAATATTATACCTTTAGGCACAAGTGATGTAATCATCAGTCATCACTGCTCCATTCGGAGTCTGGAGTCACCTCTGCTGTCGATTTTCCGCACGACTAGCTAGAAGAAATCACCAGCGCTTGCAGTAGTGGTTTATGAATATACTAGTTTCATATGTGAGGTTGCCAGTCTCATATATAACCACTTAGCAAGAAAACATGTCAAATTTACATTCGTAAAATAATGGTTACACTTACCCCAAAGTTTTGGGAATTCACAATCTCCCTGCGCAGGGTAGGATCGACACGAGCAATTTAGGTTATATGCTCTCGAACCACTTGGTCTGGAAATTTTTAATCCCTTGTATGACGGGTGAATCTGCGAAACACTTGGCCTGGGAAACTAGGAATTCCTCTTCGACAGGTCTTCTACGATACACTTGGTCTGGGAAAATTTCTCTTATGACGGGTGATCCAATTCCTTAGGGTTCCAGTCTGGGTATTTGTGATAAAATTAACCGTGATACAACGTTAAAATATCTCCAAAGATAAAATGTAGGGATAAAAATAATGCGTAAGCTATTAGAATACATGATCGCCCACGCCGCGGGTCACCACCCGCCATGGAAACTAACTTGTTAGACGTGAAGGCAAAACGTTTACCCTTGGAACGGGATGAGAACGGAGATCAAAAGGAAAAAATATGACTGAACACGTGCTCGAAACTAGCAAGGCTAAAAAGACGCAATTGGTGGGGAAAGGAAAAAAATTCACGTCCCCAAGTTGACACAAGGTAAAGAAATCGACAAAAGGGACCTTAGCTATTATACGCAACAGTCATTTCTTGGACGCTTTTGCGATAACTTAGTCCGTTTATTTGAATTCAGCGGCAAACGCATTACAGAAGATGCTCGAAAATATTTCAAAAAACCAACTAACCTTGAAAAGTAACTTTTTCTTAATAATAATGTTAGGAATATAAAACCTAGCTGGCCTGATGGCCCATCTTGAGCAGTGAAATAATATGCTTTCATTTATAAAGACGGATAGATAATAAGAAAGATATTGACAAAAGACTGTGTTGTTCATATCAGCGAGCGACTGCATTGAAACAAAAAATGTCACTAATTTTCACAAATTGCGGCCTTGAGACTCAAGTGCTAAAATCCAGTTGGAATGAAAGAGAGGGAATGTGGTGGAGAATTGTGGCTAAAAATAACTTTAAAGGCAAAATTGTGTAGGGGACGGCAGAGTTGGTTAAAAAAAAACAAGTGTGTTTTTGTGTGAAACGCAAGTAGAGACAGACGGACCAACAGACAATAATACATACTTGACTGAGGTATGACTGAATTGACTTTTGATAGGAGGTTTGAATTTGAAAAGGAAAAAAGGCGGTGATTGGCCACAGATAAACATATTATCGGCGCTCAGACGCGCATTTTTTCCATTCATCATAAGTTGTCCAGTAGTAGACACAGTAAATAATTCAGTGGTGTATTTCCCAGAAGCTAATTGAAATATTTAGAGGGACGCCATACTAGAGCCAGCAGCTCAGCTGAGTTTTGCTAGCATATAACTGTGTTCTCTATTCATAATTCTGGTAAGACTGAAAGTATTTCTTTGTATATTTTAATATTTGTTTAATGTTTCGAGTGATTTGGTACTGCCATATCAAAATCTATCCCTTACAACAAGTAAGGATTCGCTCTAGACCCCCAGCCCCAGTTCAGGGTCTAGAGACAAACAAAATACATAAACTCCAGCAAGGATTATGAAGGGCGGATCAAGTGTTGAGATCAGTGGAACATATCACCTATCCTATTCTATGGCAAGAAGCTAATGAACATATTTCAGAATATGTAGTCTGGGGGAACTTATCCTATGTGAAACCAACTTGGTAAGATGTGCTGTATGGTCAGAGAGATCTGACCCCGTCTATGTGGTGTTGTTGTGTGTAGAGTTGTGTGCAGAAATGGTTTAGAGGATGGAATTCTGACACATGACCCAATACTTTTATTTCAGAACTGTGAGTTTTTTTATTTGGCACCAATGTGGTGTCAAATGATGTGTTGATTAATACAAGAGTGGGACCGTGCAGTCTAATATTTTGGCAGAGCATCCTTATATTGCCCCCAAGCACGGAGAGGTGGGGCCACCAGATTCCAGCACCAGAACTACTCATTCAAGATACGTGAGCGTCTGGCCTGCTGGACATTCACCAACTCAACTTATTTTCTAACACACCAACTATATTCCCATCAATAAATGGACAATGTGTAGTAGCCATAGACAGGGAGTGATGAGGCCACCCCAACAGCACATCCATTAATCGTTCTCCCAGATAAATTACAACTATAAACAGTAGTAATATTAACTAGTCTTGTAAAATACATATGTGCACACCTTTCATTTATTATGCCATATATTCATGCATTTCATTCATAATTGCAAAACCTTTCATATGTTCTGACCAAAATAAAACCTTGGTTCAGAACAAATAAACTTAAAGAAAATTTACTATCAAAATTTTACACAGCTTGAGTTAGTTCAGTGTGTTATAACATTTTATTAATATTATTAGACTTATTAAATATCTGTGTGTGTGTGTATGTAAACTACCACAACACATTACATATCAGTACCCTAGAATTTTAACGTAGCCACATTCATTAGTAAAAAAAGATAGGTGTGAGGTCGTAGTGGTAGCAAGAAGGGCCTTCTGTAAATTCACAGCTACATTTATCTCAGGAGCCTTCACAGCTGACCTCATGCATCACACTAGGTAATATCACAATCATACAATACCATCAAATCCACTACAGTATTTAAAGTCCTGATCCCTTAAATTTGCAGTCTCTCTATTTATAACGGCGGGCTTACATTTTTAAGGTTTTAAGTTTCCCACATACTTCAATCTGTCACTTATAAGTATGGAATTCTAGGTCCGATCCTTCTCTTTCTGGCTCTTTGGGAGTTGCTAGTGGGACGTGCGATGCAGTCTCTGTGTTCTGTGTCTCTGATTTTCGCTAGATTATATTTCCAGTTTCCAGTTCACATCACAGATTGTGCTTCCGCCGAAATTTCCAATGAAATTCAATGTTTATTCCGGCTCTCACTTCAATCCAATCGTAAGCTCTTTTGCACTATGTGGGTTGGGGTGTTTAAATTCATAATCTCCCCCGCGTGTTTAAAATATTACATTTAATATTCCAACGCGTGACCTCTATCTAATAATTCTTAAGACTTTCGATTGCACACAAACAAATACGTGACTAATTTCATGCCCAGATGCTACCTATCGCCAATATTGTCTCTCCAGACAGATTATCGGTAATAATCTTACACCGGGATGGTCCCGTGAAACGATTATCTCCTTATCGCCCGTGTTTTCGTGCCTTCTTCAGACAGTCAAACAAAAGGGTCGCCGGCCGCTCAGACAAACAATATTGGCTTCCTATTCATCCTCGTATAAGACCATTTTGTGTCTAACGGGGATCGTCTCCTATCAAAGGTGGCAGGCGACTCAAAGCGATAAACGTATTACCGCTGACCGGTGATAATGACCGGGTATTGTTACGATAATACCACAGTTCACCTAGTGGAACGTAAATAAGTCTGAGGAGTGGTCACAGCAAAAGAATGTAAGGCGTAAAATAGCCAAATAATAGGATGATGAATGAGAAAAATCAAGAAATGAAGAGATACTGCCAGAGTGAATGAGAGTTATAAAAAAGCACGACTGATTTCGTCACACTTTGTATACAATCCTATCTTAATGCATTGGATATGAAGCTGTTGAGCAACCATTCACAAATGACATGGGGAGAAATTTAAAAAAAAAAGCTTTAGGACTGAAATTTGGCTAATTAATTAACAACTCTTTTATCACATTTTTTTAAAGATGTACGAATATCTTTTAAAATATTGTCCTGGTACGTATTTAAAAAACGAACAACGAAAATTCCAAAAACGCCTTATATTACTCCGTCTACGAACCTTTATTTTGGGGTGTATTCTTGAGCGGTTAAATCGTCCGATTGTTCAATAATTATATAAGCGAAATGGGACGCATGCTCCCCTCAAATTCCTTTCATCCTCCTAACACTATTAATTTGATTGTCTTTGTGCTTTGTTGATCATATATTAGCTACAGTAATGTTTTTTGTATATTGAAAAGATCCATTTGGTTGCAACTTTAATGAACTCTGTTTATTACCTACTGCTAAATATAAACCAAAGACAGAAATACGCATGAATACATGCTATGCATTTCTTGCGGAAATCTGTGTGATGTGAGTGGTAACAAAATCCCTAAGGTTTGTCAAATAGCTGTTGTGAATATTTCTAACACACCCAGCATGAAACGATTTGAAGTCATGGGCGTTCTTTTAGTGGGTGTGCAGTTTATTTTTGACATTGTAGTGCGCGACTTTTACGTATTTTCCCGAAATGCTGGCGAGACTGCGCCATTGTTGGTTAAAGATGTTTCACTTAGACATAGAAGGAGGGGAAACCCGAGGCCTGATAGCATACCTTTGTGTGTTGTTTGTTTATTATTCACTTAGACAGTATATAGGGTAAACTGGTACGAAATTTCAACAAAATAGATTATAACCTTCGCGCAACATTTTTGCTAGGTACGGTACTGTAACAGTGGCGGGCAACGTCAACAAAACTGATTATAACAGCAACAGAGTGAAGCAGGTTTTGACATCGCTCATGTCTTAATGTTTATAATGTATATCTACATTATTAAGTGAACGAAACTGACATTTAAAAAATACTTGCACAAATTGAGATAAAGAAACGTAATAAACGTGATTGGTATGCTGATTTGTGGGGAAGAAACAAACAAAACAAAACTCGTTCAGTCATCGGTGATAGAGCTGCCACAAAATCAGATTTTTTCATCATCATCATCACTATCTCCTGTTTCACTCCTTATGCTTCATGAACCACCACGATGACTGGGACCGTAGATAGGACTTAATAAGGGGGATGGGGTTGGGTTATTAAAAAAAATATTTTTATGCACTATTTTGGTATAGTAAAATTTCCCCACAAATGTTTTTCACCAAACCCGAGGGGGGAAAGGGGGGGGGGGGGGGGGTTGAACCCCTTAAAACACCCCCCCCCTCCCTTGTATCTACGGCCCTGACGATGACCCCTTTAAAGGAACATAGGACAAAGAAAAGCTCAAACTGTTGTAGTGCTGGGTTCTGTAGCAATTAGTTTTGCAAGCCTCGTAGGCACCATAATACTAGTCACCTCTTACGACATGCCTGAGAAAACCCTTGTCATGTTCTCTCTGTGTTCCCTGAGATACCCCCAGGAATTGCATGGAGCAGTTTTCGCTTCTGCTTCTTCTATTATAGTCATTCAAGTTTGTGATGGCGCTAAGTATCATGGGACATCTCACAGGTGGTCCTGACCATCGCTCCGGTTTGTCTGCTGATGCATGTTTTCCTGCTGAAAGTTTCATCCACGCCCTCAGTCCATAATTTTCTTGCTAGTCCTTGAGTTGTATGTTATGATTGTGCTGATATGTAACTCAAATAATTGGTCCATCAAGTTTTCATTGTAACAAGGCGATCAAACTATTTTATGTTTGTATAAACATTTATTATAAGACCCTAAAGAACATGAGGAAGGAAAAACAATGCCCTCTCAAATTTATAAAGGACAAGCAAGGCAAATTGCTTACTGCCCCGAAGGAAGTAATGGAAAGATGGAAAGAATATTTCTCAGAACTCCTTGATGGTGAGCAAGGTCAAGCATCAGAAATGATAACCACTAGCACAGAAGAGGAAACAAATGGTGATGAAGATGACATAAAGATGGAAGAACTGAAGGCAGCACTGGAGAAAATCAAGATGGGCAAAGCAGCAGGGCATGATGGTATAACACCATAAATGGTTAAGTACATGGGAGCATCAGGCGACCCATTACTCTTAAGGGTCCTACAGGCAGCGTGGTGCAACAAGACCATACCAAAGGACTGGGAGTTTGCCATCATGTTACGGTATATGATATTAACGCCGTCTGCTAAAGGTTACCAGACGTGCAATTGTAAAGGTTAAGACATTTAATATATTGCGATAGATGTTTCAATTACTGAACGCTTCATACACGATCGATTATGACGTGTATAGCGTTGTTTAGGACACAGTCGGTAACTAAGAAACCATACCCTTTTCACATTGACCGTCAAGCTGTTAAGACGCGTCTGACTTTCCTTCCAATGTTGGGCATGGTATTGCCATACAGATATATTTTATGCAAGTACGGACATGGGTCAGTCCATTGCTATTACGAAGATTTGAAATGATTAAAGGTCAGTACGAAAGTGAAAATTAAGGAAGGATGAATTACAGTCCATAGTATTTGATTTTGCCAGACTCATAGACTCACTGTCGGCCGTTGGAAAACCCCAACCGCGCGTGCATACAGCTATGACAATCTGCATACAGTAATTTGATTATTGGACAAGGACTGATAGGATATCTGCATATCTATGCCATATATTTTCAAGTTATAATATGTACCTTTGTGATCAACATGCATGAACCGTCTTGACGTGTAACCTGTATTAAATATTTGTGGACTCTATGAACCGACTTGTCACATCAATCGTATTCCAAGGTTCAATTATTGTTCAGAATCTTCCACCCCTGCATTCGCGTAATCTTACATAGAAGGCACGATACACGATCACTCAAGAATATCAAGAAGATAAAACAATGGCCAGACATTTATAACTGTTTTATTAATATCACATGGAACATTATTCAGAGCTAACCAAACCACGCCTTGCAACACACCACTTGCAACAGTGGTGCCCGGTGTCTGGGGACGAGAAAACAACCAAAAACAAAAAAATTTTTTGAATGACTTTCGAAGGAAATATTTACGATCAGTTTTCGATCACATGACCCATTCGAAGATGACGCAGTACTCAGTCTAATGCCTAACAACGCGACGTCACTGAAATTCGTGTAGGTGAAACTATCGGAGAAACTGAAGTCGTTCTTTTAAGCCTAACCAAGGGAAAAATAAGTCATTTGAAGCAGACACAAGAAATGGACTACAGGAGCAGGCAGTCAGGGGCATTAGCCTAGCTGTTGACGACCTATAGCACTGATCGAGGCAACGGGAAAGATAAGTCTAGCTGTTTAAATTGTCGTCATTGCAAAACCGTAATACTGAGTCCATTTTGCTTTGATCAGGCATGTCTATGTATTTTCATGTATATATGTTAAATTTGTTTTCCATCGTATGTATTTGTTGTTAATTCGTGGGAGGCAGGGAGGATGAACTGAAATTAAATTCTGCGGCTCTCACGATGCCTGAATTAATTTCGGTCGTTTCTTAGGGCAGTTAAACGATTGCACCTTTGGAAACCCCATTGAGGTTTGACATTGGACTTGTTGTCCAAATCTGCTATCGTTTGACGATTTTGCGTTAGCTGTACTGTCCCGTAGATAATTGGTGTATTTTATTCGTATTCAGTTAATAATTTTATTCAGTTCTGTACCATGTTCGTTACTATTTCGTCCATTCTCCTCTGACTATCATTTATTTTATGATTATTAAATTTTCGTCCGTTATGAGTCCTGTGACGTCATCATTTTTCGCAGTCATTTTTTTTTTGTGTGTACCTTGAATATTCAGTTGACCTCCGGTCAGACCTTGCCCTTCATTTGGTCTGTGACATTTCCGCTTATTTTATTTAGTTCATAAATTCATTTTTAATTGTGAAAATGTCTTGTTTGCGTCTTAACATTGTTTGTACCCTTTAGTTGCATCATTGCTTGTCTGTCCTCATAATATATATTAATATTACATTAATAATATGATAATTATATGCAATAATACACTTGTAATTTAATTTAATTAATTTTTTCTGAAATTTAAGGTTAATATGGGACATTGCATAATTATGCAGTGATAGTCCAAGAAAGTAGCACTACAATTTATCATAGATGCCTAGGGCATAATAATATAATATATATATTGACAAAATAAATAATCTTATAGCTACCTTTGAGGTAATAGACCCATTGTATATTATTTAATATACTTTTCTGGTACTAAGAGAGTGACTTAGTACATTGAACAATATAATTACTAGGAATTATACCCAACATTATTGGATATTGAGATTAATTGTGTGATATAATTACATTATATTTAACAGATATCATAACTATTTATGATATAGTATTATTTAGATACAATATTGTTACAAATATATTGTATATTAGTTGAACTTAGACATTAAGTTCAGTACTATTGTGATTACTTATATTGAATATTTCTAAGTTGAGTAAGTATAATAATTACTCTGAAGCTACTATTGACTATTTTAATCAGTAATTATCAATAATTACTACAGATAAAAGTCAAAATGCTTACTATAGACCATTTCGTTAAGATTGGTCGGGATTATGGTTTTAAATCTCAAGAACTTCGTCAGTTTGCTGAATCAGAACTGGAAAAATATGAAAGAAAGGAAGAAGAGAAAAAAGCTGCATTAAAGAAAGAGGAAGCAGAACTTGAGATGAAGCAAATTGCCAAGGAAAATAGATTGAGAGAGATTGCTCAACGTGAAAGAGAAGAGCAAAGAACAATCGCCAAACAGGAAGAAGAGAATAAATTGAAACGAGAGGAAATTATTTTACAACAAGAAATGGAATTGGCGCGTATTAAATTGGAGACAGCAAGATTACAAGCACAAAGTGCTGATGCAAACCAGAATAATAACGCACAAAATGGATCATCATCCAGCCAACCTAAACACTTCTACAATTTTAAATTACCCATTTTCAACTTGAACGTCGACGACCTTTCATCGTTCCTGGCACGTTTTGAACAGACTTGCAAATCTAACCATTTGCCTGAAGAGTCATGGGTACTCAAATTAAATGAATTCTTGGTTGGAGAACCACTGACAGCTTCTCAAAATGCTGACCCATCAATAGCTAATAACTACGGTGCTATTAAGTCCTTGCTTTTACGAAGGTTTCACCTGGACGAGGAACACTGTAGGTTGAAATTTAAGGGAATTTTACCTGAATCTCCAAGGGATTTTGCAGGATTCATTGCGAACATACGCAATACATTTAATAGATGGGTTGAACTGGCAGAAGTCAACAAATCATACGACAAATTAGTTGATTTACTACTGCGGGATAAGGTATTATCTTCAGTTAGCCAGCCATTTTTTGCATATTTGCAGGAGCGTAAACCAGGTACTATGGATGAGTTAGAAAAAATTTCTTTAAACTACTGTTCGGCACACCCGAATGCAACCATTTCTAACTCCTCATTAAGAGAACCTCTACCTGTGGCGTCTAATATGGCCTACAATCATAATAGCAAACAAAGACATCACAGTGTAGACAGAAGCAGGTTCCAAAGAAATCACAATGTTAACTTTCAGAAGGGACATAATAATGATTTCAACAATAAAAATGAGTTCAACAGAGGTAGGTCACGAGATAGAAATTATTCACCTCAAACAAACTACCACAATGGTCAACATAACACTCATTATAATCGATCACATACTCCCAATAATAATAGTAACTGGAATGGTAATAATCATGGCTCGAGACATCGAGATAATAGTTACTATAGAGGACGACGAGATAATTCTAACAATTATACTCGGAATCGATCTCATTCTCGGGGATCATCTCATTACAACCATAATACAGGGGCGGCAGTTACAAATAATACTACCCCTATAGCTCAGGTCCCACTTGACAATAATACAACACAGTCTTCTGCTGCATGTTTTGCTATTAATTATAATGTGGCAAATAGTTGCCAGCAATGCAATCTTATTTTTCAGAAGGCGAAAGAAACAGTGCTTAACTGCGGACATATTATACCACAGGTAGGTCTTGCAGTCAACGATGGAACAGGCCTATTAATTTTTAACAGAGGATTAGTTAATGGATCCGTCGTCTCAGTGTTGAGGGATTCGGGATCCACAACGATTGGTGTACGACAGTCGCTGGTACATCCCAGCTGTGCAACGGGGGAATATGTCCGTTGCATGACTTTTGGTGGAACAATAGAGTTTTACCCCACAGCTATTATTCATGTTAACACTCCTTTTTTCACAGGGAACGTGAAAGTATGTATGCTAAAAAAGCCTATAGCTGATTTGATGGTCGGTCGTATACACGGCAGTAAAGATTGTACTCCAGATGAGATTATAGAATGGGAGAAACATAACCTATGCACTGGAAACGCCGTGACGACTAGAGCGCAGACTCAACTCATGGAGAAAGTTGATGATAATAAAATGGATGCAGACAACCAAGAGGAATTTGTAGTCAATTCACCTATTGACAGGGAAACATTTGCAACCAAACAAAAAGAGGATAAATCTTTAAAAAAAATTTTTTAAGTTGGTTGATAAAGTTGACAATCTATCCTCAGGTAATAATAACAAACATTGTTTTGTTATTAAAAATGACATATTGATTAGATGTTTTAATAACAAATCACAAATGAAACAACAAGTTATGGTCCCATATACTTTTAGACGGTACATTCTTCAACATGCACATGACTCACATTGTGCTGGACATATGGGATATACTCGAACACGATCTCGAGTACTGTCTTCATTCTTTTGGCCAGGGGTGTCAAGAGATATTTCGCAGTATGTACGTTCCTGTACTACATGCCAAGAAGTGAAAGCACGTGGAGCTTTTCACACGGCGCCTATTCAGGCTTGCGATATCTCAGTGAGACCTTTTGACAAAATGGCAATAGACATTATTGGTCCATTGCTACCATCGGCCAGAGGACATAGATTCGTCCTTACGTGCATTGATTTGTGCACACGATGGCCAGAAGCTATCCCATTAAAGACCACCACTACCACAGATGTAGCTGATGCACTACATCTCATCTTTTCTAGAATAGGGTTTCCTAGAAAACTTTTATCAGACCATGGGTCACAGTTTATATCTGACACCATGAAGGAAGTCATGAAAACTTGGGACATTGATAGGAATTTAAGTAGTATTTATCATCCGATGAGTAATGGTGCGGTTGAAAGACTTAACCGTACACTTAAACAACTACTACATAAGGTTACTACTAAGCACCCTCATGACTGGGACAGAGCACTCCCAGCTGTTCTATTTGCTTATCGGGAGGTACCGCATGAACAAACTGGCTTCTCTCCCTTTGAATTAGTTTTTGGTGCTCCCCCAAGAGGTCCTATGGGACTAATAAAAGACTTATTAATTGACGACGAGATGACTCAGGACACTCAGTCATCTTACGAATATGTGATTAATCTTCGGAAGAACATTATTGAGTCTTGCCAGTTGGCAACAGCTTCTTCTGAGGCTGCAAAAGCTAAGGCTCGATCTCTACAAAATAAGTCTCGACGATTACGCCAATTATTCCCAGGCGACGAGGCTTATGTATTACTTCCTCACAATAACAATAAATTATTGATATCTTGGAATGGTCCTTACAAAGTCATTGATAAAATTTCCGACGTTGATTACGTCTTAGATATCAAGGGACACAAAAAGATATTTCATATTAACATGCTCAAGCAATTTCATACACGTCCTGAACACTTACAGTCAATTTTTCATGAACTAGATGACAACACAGTATCCACTTGTCATTATACTAACTTATCTGTCATCCAGGAAGAAGAATCTTCTTTTCCTGAGGTACAGTTACCATTACCTGTACCAGTAGTTCAACCTACTGAATCTTGGCGGGATGTAACCATCTCTTCAACGGTTACACCGCAACAGCGTCTACAGATTGCTAATCTATTACAATCTTATCCAGATGTGTTGACCGACGTCCCGGGTCGCACATCGGCTATCAGTCATGACATTACTCTCAATGATGATACACCTATTCGTGTACATCCCTATTCTGTTCCTTTACATTTCCTTGCTAAAACTACTAAGGAACTTGAACAGATGTTGTCTCTGGGAATCATTGAGACTAGTAATTCGCCATTCTCTTCTCCATTAGTGATTGTCCGGAAGAAGGACAATAACATTAGACTATGCGTTGATTATAGAAAATTAAATGCTAAGACTATAGTTGACAGCGAACCACATCCACTTATCGACGACTTACTGCCACGTCTATCTAACGCAACTATATTTAGTAAGATAGACTTAACTAAAGGTTATTGGCAGATACCACTGACCGAAAAGGCTAAGTACTACACCGCATTTTCCACGCCACAAGGTCTATACCAGTGGAACGTGATGCCTTTTGGGCTTGTTAATGCGCCAGCTACCTTCATTCGCCTGATGCGACAAATTTTATCAGGTAGACCAGACGTTATTACATATATTGACGACATATGCTTGTTTAGTTCGTCGTTTGAGGAACATGTTTCGGGACTTAGATATGTTTTCGATACTCTAAGGAATTATCATCTAACTGCTAAACCTACAAAGGTGCAAATCGCGTGTAATGAGATAACCTTTTTGGGACATATCATTGGATCGGGATATATCCGAACGTTACCTAGTACAGTCTCAAAAATTCTAAACATAGCAGTTCCTCAGACGAAGAAACAGGTCAGGAGTTTGTTAGGACTTGTTCAATATTACAGTAGATTCATACCTAACTTGTCATCCATCACGGCTGTATTGTCTTCATTGTTAAAAAAAGATATGCCGGTGAAGGTGACATGGACTGGTACATGCAATGAAACTTTCAACAAAATTATAAATTTGTTCTCACATGAACCAATTTTAAGACTTCCCGATGCTTCCAAAAGATTTTTCTTACGAACAGATGCTAGTAACTACGGCATTGGTGCATGCCTGCTCCAGAACCATGATGG
Source organism: Oreohelix idahoensis (assembly GCA_024509875.1). Lineage (NCBI taxonomy): Eukaryota > Metazoa > Mollusca > Gastropoda > Stylommatophora > Oreohelicidae > Oreohelix > Oreohelix idahoensis. The sequence goes on from JAMPIV010015350.1 coordinate 36,417, forward strand.
CATTCTACACCCCACCTTATATATATCAAGAAAGCTGAAGCCGGCGGAAACCAAGTATTCAACAGTCGACAAGGAACTTTTGTCTGTGATCTGCGCAATAACGAAACTTGAGAAGTTCCGCCTCGGTGCTCCCTTCACCATACAGACGGACCAACGTGCTGTAGCATCTTTGCGTCGATCTAATCATAAGAGCCAGAAACTTGCCAGATATTCAATCATCCTACAGCCATTCGAGTTCTCCATTGAACATATTCCTGGCACTGAAAATTGTGTGGCAGATGCATTGTCACGTAATCCTATTGACGACGAATAATCAATATTGACACTCTTAAACTACATCAATCAGAACTACATTAGATTGAACGAAGTATCAACTATAAAGGAACTAACCTTGCCTTTAATTTAAACTGTATAAACACTATATGCATCACAGAATTGAATTAAAAGACAATCAAGGTATATATAGACATTCAAACTTCGTCTAACGTCCATACACGAGATATGAATACTCTTTGAACAATCATGGACTAATGTCTGACGACAAACCGAACTGATGTTCCTGTGTATACTTAATTCTTGGATGCTGGGATAAATGACATTTCTTTCCAACGTAAACGTTTGACTTTTTTTTGCCTAAAAGAATTCATCAGTATCAAGACTACGGATGGATCATCATATCCTATACTAATTAATTAGTTAACTTAACTTCTTAATTGAATTATTATCAATAAAATGAAATGTGAGAAAAAAATGAAATGAAAGAACAAAAAAAAAAGAGAACGAAATACTAAAAGAAGAAATTATGAAAAGAGAAAATAAATCTCACACAAGTATTAGATTAATAATTTTTTTTTTTAATGTACCTATACATTATTTAGTTAGTTAAATTAGATAGTTATTATTCACTAACACTTAACACACACAATTAAGTTAAAACTTATATTCGAATTTCTTTCTATTTCTTCTTACTTAGTTTGTCTTTTCTTCTCTCATAACATCGCATTACATTAGAACCTTAATAATTTAACTCTTAATTTAATTAATTAATTTAATTTTAATTAGTCAAATTAATTCCTATATGACATACTAATACGACAGACCTTACTTTAATTTAATTTTCTCATTCACTATTAACATTGGACATTTATTTAGTTGATATAATGATATGTATAATATTGATATATAATGTGATTTATGATTAGATGACTATGACAAATAGTTAGTTGACACGACCGCAACACGGTTCTACTCAGAACATCGTCGGCCATATGTCACAATTGTGTTAAATTTTTTTGAAAAATTGTTAAGTCGGATAGATATTGAAAAAAAAAATCTATCGATTTTTTTTTTTCCCCGGTGTACAGGGAATTGTTACGGTATATGATATTAACGCCGTCTGCTAAAGGTTACCAGACGTGCAATTGTAAAGGTTAAGACATTTAATATATTGCGATAGATGTTTCAATTACTGAACGCTTCATACACGATCGATTATGACGTGTATAGCGTTGTTTAGGACACAGTCGGTAACTAAGAAACCATACCCTTTTCACATTGACCGTCAAGCTGTTAAGACGCGTCTGACTTTCCTTCCAATGTTGGGCATGGTATTGCCATACAGATATATTTTATGCAAGTACGGACATGGGTCAGTCCATTGCTATTACGAAGATTTGAAATGATTAAAGGTCAGTACGAAAGTGAAAATTAAGGAAGGATGAATTACAGTCCATAGTATTTGATTTTGCCAGACTCATAGACTCACTGTCGGCCGTTGGAAAACCCCAACCGCGCGTGCATACAGCTATGACAATCTGCATACAGTAATTTGATTATTGGACAAGGACTGATAGGATATCTGCATATCTATGCCATATATTTTCAAGTTATAATATGTACCTTTGTGATCAACATGCATGAACCGTCTTGACGTGTAACCTGTATTAAATATTTGTGGACTCTATGAACCGACTTGTCACATCAATCGTATTCCAAGGTTCAATTATTGTTCAGAATCTTCCACCCCTGCATTCGCGTAATCTTACATAGAAGGCACGATACACGATCACTCAAGAATATCAAGAAGATAAAACAATGGCCAGACATTTATAACTGTTTTATTAATATCACATGGAACATTATTCAGAGCTAACCAAACCACGCCTTGCAACACACCACTTGCAACACATCATAACACCAATTTTCAAAAAGGCTGACAATCGACAATGTGGAAACCATAGAGGCATATCCCTTCTCAGTGTCCCTGGTAAAATCTACTCTAGAATCCTAGAGCAGAGACTCCGACGCCTAGCTGAGCCACAATTGGATGAGGTACAGTGCGGATTCCGAGCAAACCGAAGTACTCAAGACCTAATCTTCACACTCAGACAGCTGAGTGAAAAGGCCCTTGAGTATAAGAGTGGGATCCATCTTTGTTTCATAGATCTGGAAAAGGCATTTGACAGGGTCCCCTGGAGCAAACTTTGGGACTGTTTGGCAAGGAAGAACATTCCAGCACCTCTGATTCATGCTATACAGAGCTTCTACAAGTCTTGCAGAAATTATGTGAGGACAGCAAACCATAAGTCAGAAGAGTTCAGGACCATCACTGGTGTAAGACAATGTGATATCCGGTCACCTTGTCTTTCATACTCCTCATGGACGATGTTATCAAGTCATGTAAGGAGAGAACAAGAAAGTATTCAGTGGGGTACTGGAAGATGAGATCGCTATTTCAGAGCTGGCATTTGCTGATGATGTTGCCCTGATTGCTAAATCAGAGGCACATCTCCAATCCAACCTGCAAGTCTGGAAGGAAGAGCTGGAGAAGAGAGGGATGGTCATAAGCAGCTCTAAAACAAAATCCATGGTGATATCACGAGAAGAAAGAAGACATCAGATTAAGCTGTGAGTACAGGTCCTGGAGCAGGTCGACCACTTTAAATATCTCGGAGCTATTATAGACCGAAAGGGAGGCATCAAAGAAGAGTTGGCCACTCGAAAAACAGCAGCTGGGAGACTTTTTCGGGCCATAAATCGAGGATTCCTCGGCAAGAGAGAGTTTGGTAAGAAAACGAAGATGGCTGTATACCGCTCCACCTATGTTTCAGTCTTGACATATGGATGCGAGTCATGGGCAATGACTACAACCCACAAAAGCCAGATCCAAACCTCAGAAATGAGGTATCTGACGAAGGTGGTTGAAGTAACAAGAAGAGACATGGTCCGCAACCAGACGATACGTCAAGGCCTAAAATCCCACCCCCTGCAGACCCAAGTAGAACAGTCCCAACTAAGATGGTTTGGCCATGTCTGCAGAATGGGAGAAAATTGGCTACCACGACAAGCATGGGAAACAAAGAGCCAGGGATCCAGACCCCCAGGACGACCCAGAGTCCGCTGGGAGGACAACATTAGACAATCTTTGAAGGACCGAGGACTAGAATGGAACCAGGCCAGAAGGAAGACAGCCGATAGGATAGTCTGGCGCTCTCTCTTCCAAACCTCTACACCTCACGGTAGAAGCGACCGACTAAGTAAGTATAAACATTTATAACATACAAGGAAGGGAAACCCGAGGCCTGCAAACAGTAAATAAATATTAGACAAACATAAAGGTATGTTTTCAGGCACTCGTAAGAAATAAAGAAGTAGAAAACTAGACAACAGAAAAACAACAGACGTGAGTGGCTCACCCAGGACTCGAACCCAGGACCTTCCGTGCGACAACCCCGCCTAGCCTATGCACAAGAGCTACAAAGGTGCGAGGTTCGATTCACGGTATCGATATGCTTCAGTCTACCCAGTTGTAAATGGGTACGTGACTTTGCATTTAAGGTAGGGAAGGAAAAGGCAGAGAGGAAGGGAACTGATCAACCCATCTCTCGATGCTAGACTTAGTTTCATGGTCTCTAACACTTCACTCCCCAACGGCAGTATCTGTTATGGGACTGGCTTTACCGTATACAAGAGCTACAGGCACACTTTGTGCCTGGAATACCTACTGGCAACCATATATTAATGTAAATATCACATCTAACTTCTATGTTTAATGTTTTGCTTTTTTTCTATATTAGTTGTTCTTGTATTCCAATTAAAAATCTGCAGTACGGAAAGCAATTGGACAGCAATCTGGTAAAAACATATTTCCCTAGTAAATTTTGGAAGATATATATATATGTATATAAACCAATAAACGATATTGAATCAGGGTTCTACAAATAACGATTCACATGAAACATAAATATATATTATATATATATATATATATATATAATATATATATATATATATATAATATATATATATATATATATATATATATATAATATATGTATAGCTGTTAAATCAATACTGGCTACTAGTTTGTTAAATCACGCTTTTATTTGTTAAATGCCGTGAATGTCCACCAGTTGATAAATGTAGATGTTGGGACTGGTGTAGTAAAGTGTAACGATTGTCAACTCATTAAACCCAGCACAGTTTTGGTCATACAGGTCATCTTGTCCTGGAACGTGATGAGGCTCCGACAAGAATGTGAGTGTAGACAATGAGTGTGTATATGAATGTCAGAACGCGAATGGTAGAATGATTCGATAGAGTTGACAGGTTGGTAGTACATCACTCATACTCACACTGTTCGAATTCAAGAAGTACTGGAACTACGGTGGTCTTTTTTATAACATTTAATGGGACGCACACTTGGACAGTACGTGTATGGTTACAGGAACAAATGTCGACATAGACAGCATAATGTTGATCACAGGAATATCATCTTAAGTTAGCATTCATGCTTGGCAAATATCATAATGGAGCATTCGTAAATAAGCATTCAGAGTTCCATCATGTAAATCATCTGGCTTTACTGACTGGGCACGTCAGACCATAACCAATATATAGGAAGGCTCCTAGACCTAACCTCGTCTAGCGAATATCCCTTCACGTAAAGTTCAATATATATATTTTTCATAAAGATATAGGAATCCCAGACATGGGTTCTCACATGTAGCAGTGATCTCTTGGTTCATCGAGCGATAGTACAGGCATCCCTTTTTCTCACTCGATAAATACAAAGTATATGGATTTCAACATGGCTGTGCTTCTCTCGTGAGCTTCACTCACTATTGGATACAGACCAAAATTGGTCATTCGTTAAATGTCCTCATTTCTTCATAGCTTCTATCATAGAGGTAATTGAATAATATCATATAATCTAGTGCTGATACATAGGAATGTCATCTTCCTTTGAATAAATATTCTTTTCAAAAGTACCACTGTGCATCTGCTTATCGACAACGATGGCGAAGCCCAAGTTCATAATAAATTGTGGTTTTACCTTTCTATGCGAAATATAACTTTGCCATTCCTTGGCAAAAGAGAATAAACACTGGGGTAAAGTACATACAACATGTCTAAATGACTATCACTTTTCCCCCATTTACTTATAGATCACTTTTTCGGCGATAGGCCGGCTACAACAAAATTCGACATCCCGACAGGATGACAGCCATGAATCACACCCCCTGCTAGCGATACTTCCGCTGCATAGCCTTTGACCTTTTCTAGCGACAACCAACATAGTTCGACTTAGAAATGTAAAGATATCCATATATAAGACAGACTCGTCCTACTCATACAAACACTACGTATAAATTCAGGCCATAGATATACTGAAGCAAGAACAATCTATTCCTACCCAGGCAAAGAATAAATCGCAGTAGGCCTAGATTCGTCCGCGGAATCCGATCGAAGATGACGGAACTCCTTTCAAGGGAAGTAACTCAAAAATGACTTCTCCTTAAGCACTTAAAAAGGAAATACTTTGTTTACAAAATATTTGCGAACATAATAAGTATATAAATGTATTATATTGCAAGATAGTAAAGATTGCACTTTACAGTCTTACCACACCTCCCGGGAAAAAAAATTTTTTTTTTTTTTTAAATACATCTAGGAGCAACGTAGAATAGGCTCACAACGCAAGAATACTGCGCAGATGAAAATATCAGGAATAACTATAATTCCTAATATGACCGGTGAGAATATATCTCAAAATCTGAGAGAAATTGTTTCTCTACGAATAAATGTTTCCAGGAAGGTGTGATGTACGTATAATACAATTCTGGTAATTATACAATGCATACCAAAAATTCACACTATAATCTTAAATTTATGATTTATGAAGAAACAATCATCAAAGAACAGCGGTGAATAAACATCAATAAACCGCTAAGTAGCGATACCATCATTCTATTATTAAATTACAAAAAATAACTGTTGTAAAGTTATACATATTAAAAAGATCCAATATTTAACAGTTAAGTGGCATCATGTGGGCATCTGGACAGAATGTCCGCCATCACATTTTCTGAACCACGGATAGCTCGTACCGAGAAATGAAAAGGTTGAAGAGCGATTGCGTATCGAGTTGATCTCGAGCTCTTCAAGTTCTTACTTTGGATAGCCGTAAGAGCTTTTTGGTCAGTTTCCACTACGAAATGCGCGCCCAGAAGGAATCTTTGGAGTTTGAGAATTGACCAAACCATTGCCAATAATTCACGGTCTAAAACCGAGTAATTCCTTTCTGCAGCATTAAGTTTTCTGGATATATACATTACAGGATGCAGAGTTCCAGAGTACTCTTGCATTAGTGCCGCTCCAATCCCAGTGGATGAAGCGTCACTACGAAGAACAAATGTCTTATCTGTTGTAGGTAACACTAAAATAGGTGGTGATGAAAACATAGTTTTGATCTTCTCTAGTGAAGATTGGCATTCATGAGACCAGTGAACCATGTTAGGCGACCCTTTCTTTAATAGTGTAGAGAGAGGTGCCATGATAGAGGACAGATTCGGAATGAAACGTCCATAAAATTGTATGAGACCTAAAAGACTTCGCACTTGCTTTTTAGTCCTAGGGATAGAGATGTTAAGTATCTTAGTGATATTATGGTCTTCTGTCTTCAAGAAACCGTGACCTACTCGATGGCCTAAGAAAGCAATTTCGCTAAAGCCAATACAAGCTTTGGATGGTTTTGCTGTCAGGTTATACTCACGCAGAGTTGATAATAATTCAACTAACCCTGAATAGTGATCTTCCCAAGTATCGCTGAAAAGACAGATGTCGTCTAGATAAGCAATGACATCTGACCGATACGATAGGATTCGACGCATCATGCGTACAAATGTAGCTGGTGCGTTCATAAGGCCGAAAGGCATAAAATTCCATTGGAAAAGGCCTCTGGGAGTAGAGAAAGCGGTAAGAGGTTTGGCGCGTTCGGATAATGGAACTTGCCAATATCCTTTAGACAAATCAAGTTTAGTGAAAAAATGCGATTTAGAAAGACGATTAAGTAGCTCTTCTAGTAAAGGCATAGGTTCAGCATCGAACTTCGTAACTTGATTCAATTTGCGATAGTCAACGCAAAGACGTATGTTATTGTCTTTTTTTCGAACAATAACCATCGGCGAAGAATATGCAGAAGTGGATGGTTCGATTATTTGTAAATCTATCATTTCATCCAACTCCTTTTCAACCTGTGTTTGGAAATGTATAGGGATAGGATAAGGTCTAACCCTAATTGGAGTATGTTCAGTTAGAACAATGTCATGCTCAATGACATGAGTTTGTCCAGGGATGTCAGTGAGGACATCCTGAAATGTTTGTAACATAGACGAAACTTGTCGCTGTTCTCCTAGAGACAAATCAGGAGAAACAGTAACGTCTTTCCATGATTCACTAGAATGAAGTGGGATCATTGGAAGCGGAAGATTAACATCCGAAAAATTTGTTTCCTCATCCTGTATTACAGACAGTGATGAGTAATGACCATGTTTGACATGAGAATCGTCCGTTGCCTGGAAAATAGGCTGTAGATAGTCAGGACGTTCATGGAACTCCGTAAGCATATTGATGTGGAAGGTTTTATGCTTCCCGTTAATATCGACGATGTAGTCAACATCTGAAATTTTCGATATTATATCGTACGGACCTTTCCAACTAATAAGGAGTCTATTTTCACGACAAGGTAGCAAAACAAATGCTTTGTCACCAGGACAAAGTTGTCGTAAAGTTCTCTTCTTATTAGCAAATTGTCTTGCCTTCTGCTTAGCAAATTCAGAAGAGGACGTTGCCAATTTGCATGCTTCGATAATCTTCTGTCTCAGCGCGATGACATACTCGTAAGAAGATTTTGTGTCATCGTCAATATTGTCAGCTGTTATAAGATCATGCAGCAAAGACATTGGGCCGCGCGGTCGCGCGCCAAAGACAAGTTCAAAGGGAGAAAACCCTGTATGTTCATTGGGGACCTCTCTGTACGCGAAGAGGGCCGCGGGTAAAACCCTATCCCAATCTTGAGGATGATCCTCAGTTATCTTCCCTAATAAGTTCTTAAGTGTTCTATTTAGTCGCTCGACCATCCCATTGGACATAAGATGATAGATGCTACTCAAAGATCTCTCTATCTGTAGAGTAGACATTACTTGAGACATGGTATCCGATATCAGTTGGGTGCCATGATCTGATAATATTTCTCCGGGGAATCCCAGCCGAGAAAATATAAGCCAAAGAGCATCTGCAATGTCAGCGGTAGTAATGCTCTTTAGAGGGATAGCCTCTGGCCAACGTGTGCACATGTCTACACACGTTAAGATAAACTGATGTCCTCTAGCAGATTTGATCTTGAATGGACCAATGATGTCTATCGCCATTTTCTGGAATGGACGAATAGGAATATCTGCAGCCTGAATAGGCGCAGCATGACGAGGACCTTTGGATTTGACTTCTTGACATACTTTACAGGATCGACAATAGATCCGTATGTCCTTGTTCACAAAAGGCCAAAAGAAAGCCGCAAGAACTCTTGACTTTGTACGGGAAAAACCCATGTGACCAGCACACTGAGAGTCGTGTGCATGTTGTAAGATCTTAACTCTCAAATTCTTGGGTACAAGAATCTGCGAATGACTTGACTTAGTGGAGTCTTGCACCATACGTACAAGTACGCCATTCTTCATTGTAATCCAAGATTTACAATTTGAATCTTTATTCGGATCACCTTTCGTTACAAGAGTGAAGAATTTCTTAAGAGTCGGATCTTCTTCTTGTTGTTTTATAAACGAGTCACGAGAAATTACCAAGGGATCATCTTGGTTATGCACTTCATTATCTTCAACAGATGAAGTTTCAGGCATATTGAGAGCTTGAGCTCTAGTGACTACCGCATTAGCAGATTGCATATTTTGATTTTCCCAAACGGAAATTTGCTCCGGAGTGCATTCTTTGACTCCGTGAATGCGACCGATGATAAGATCAGCGATCGGATTCGGCAAAAGACATGCGTGTACATCTCCTGTGAAGAAAGGAGTAGCAATCCTAATGATAGCGGTAGAGTATTTCTCTATGGTGCCGCCAAATGTTATGCATTTGACTACTTTGCCTGTAGAATGAGAAGGATCTATAAGTCCCCACACTGGCCACCAGTTGTTAAATCAATACTGGCCAGTAGTTGTTAAATCATGTTTTATTTGTTAAATGCCGTGAATGTCCACCAGTTGATAAATGTAGATGTTGGGACTGGTGTAGTAAAGTGTAACGATTGTCAACTCATTAAACCCAGCACAGTTTTGGTCATACAGGTCATCTTGTCCTGGAACGTGATGAGGCTCCGACAAGAATGTGAGTGTAGACAATGAGTGTGTATATGAATGTCAGAACGCGAATGGTAGAATGATTCGATAGAGTTGACAGGTTGGTAGTACATCACTCATACTCACACTGTTCGAATTCAAGAAGTACTGGAACTACGGTGGTCTTTTTTATAACATTTAATGGGACGCACACTTGGACAGTACGTGTATGGTTACAGGAACAAATGTCGACATAGACAGCATAATGTTGATCACAGGAATATCATCTTAAGTTAGCATTCATGCTTGGCAAATATCATAATGGAGCATTCGTAAATAAGCATTCAGAGTTCCATCATGTAAATCATCTGGCTTTACTGACTGGGCACGTCAGACCATAACCAATATATAGGAAGGCTCCTAGACCTAACCTCGTCTAGCGAATATCCCTTCACGTAAAGTTCAATATATATATTTTTCATAAAGATATAGGAATCCCAGACATGGGTTCTCACATGTAGCAGTGATCTCTTGGTTCATCGAGCGATAGTACAGGCATCCCTTTTTCTCACTCGATAAATACAAAGTATATGGATTTCAACATGGCTGTGCTTCTCTCGTGAGCTTCACTCACTATTGGATACAGACCAAAATTGGTCATTCGTTAAATGTCCTCATTTCTTCATAGCTTCTATCATAGAGGTAATTGAATAATATCATATAATCTAGTGCTGATACATAGGAATGTCATCTTCCTTTGAATAAATATTCTTTTCAAAAGTACCACTGTGCATCTGCTTATCGACAACGATGGCGAAGCCCAAGTTCATAATAAATTGTGGTTTTACCTTTCTATGCGAAATATAACTTTGCCATTCCTTGGCAAAAGAGAATAAACCCTGGGGTAAAGTACATACAACATGTCTAAATGACTATCACTTTCCCCCATTTACTTATAGATCACTTTTTCGGCGATAAACCGGCTACAACAAAATTCGACATCCCGACAGGATGACAGCCATGAATCACACCCCCTGCTAGCGATACTTCCGCTGCATAGCCTTTTACCTTTTCTAGCGACAACCAACATAGTTCGACTTAGAAATGTAAAGATATCCATATATAAGACAGACTCGTCCTACTCATACAAACACTACGTATAAATTCAGGCCATAGATATACTGAAGCAAGAACAATCTATTCCTACCCAGGCAAAGAATAAATCGCAGTAGGCCTAGATTCGTCCGCGGAATCCGATCGAAGATGACGGAACTCCTTTCAAGGGAAGTAACTCAAAAATGACTTCTCCTTAAGCACTTAAAAAAGGAAATACTTTGTTTACAAAATATTTGCGAACATAATAAGTATATAAATGTATTATATTGCAAGATAGTAAAGATTGCACTTTACAATAGCCGACTGGAAAGTTATGTCGCAACTGTTAGTTCAACAAAGTAACGAACTCAAACAGCAGTAGAGGTACCAATGAGTGTCCGAAGTAAGGTTAAATGCCAAAATCTCTCACAGCGTTCTTTTCTGATGGTAGCTTAGTTTCGCTCTCTGCTGGAGAGATCCTTGAGTTTGACGTCTGCAAATTAGTTTGTTGTGGAATAATAGTTACATCCTCCACTAAGCACTAAAAGTAATGTCTACTGACAGCTATTGGTCCGTTTCATGATAAGCCCTTTTCAAAGCTGACATCAAAACGAGCTTTAAAAAGAGATACTGATAGAAACTAATACAGATGAAAAACCTATGGCAAGGCACAAGCAAAGAAACAAAGTTACAACTGATCAGAGCATGTATATTCCCAGTAGCAACATACGGCTGCGAGACTTGGACACTCAATAAAACAGTTGCAAAAAAGATTACATCATTCGAAATGAAATGCTACAGAAGGATGTTGAGAATACCCTGGACAGAAAAAAAGACCAACAGAGAAGTACTGCACTCACTAAACGTACAGGAACATTGGCTCCTAAATACCATCGCAATAAGGAAGCTGAAATTTTTCGGTCATATAAAAAGACATAATAGTCTGGAAAAAACAGTGATGGAAGGCATGGTCCCTGGAAAAAGGGGAAGGGGTCGACCTAGACGACGGTGGACCCAGGACATCACAGAGAGTCTGAACTTGTCTTTGGCTGATGCAGGTCGACTTGCCCAGAATCGTGATGCGTTCAGAGCAGCTGTAATGGAGACAACGTTCTGGAAAGAATACGTCACATGATGATGACTGATAGGACAGTATAGTGAATATCATCAGAAACAAAATTCTTACAATATACCCTGATTATAACGCACATTACCTATTTAGATACGGGCTACACAGGATACATAACCTCTGAAATCGAAGCTAAAAAAAAACATTTCTTCCCCAAAATCTGTATCGGTCTCTGTGGCGCAATCGGTTAGCGCGTTCGGCTGTTAACCGAAAGGTTGGTGGTTCGAGCCCACCCAGGGACGTGTAATTTTTTTTTCTCTTCCCTACATTACGCAATTTCAGAAGCTTGTAAAATGTTAATTTGTTTAAAATGTGTTTGACAAAGTGATCAGAATCATTTCTATTTTTTAACGCACTTTTATGTTATTCTGCTGCAGAAGTATGTAAGAAAGTGATTTTTCAAGCATACACAACATGTAACTGTACATTATAGAATCCAGAACGACCCACACTTATTATAGACTCAATCACCTCCATAGAGTTCTTTAGTTCTTTCATTTGTTATTTATTCCAGTGTTTGTTTGCACACCTCATGAAAGCCTGTAGGTCATAATACTCCACAAATCTTTCTTCACACATATTTCTTCCACTGTTTCTAACATAACTCAAAAACTTTCTTTTTCAATGAATGAACTTGTTAACTTCCGCGTCATCGTTGAAGACTTATTCCCCCTTTTTTTTTTTAAATTGTGTAAATATCAATGTTGTCGACTCGAGTCAATCGACTCAGACTCGAGTCGGGCTTAAGACACCACAACGACTCGACTCGAGACGACTTGAGATTTAGGCATTAACGACTTGACTCGAGACTTGCCAATTTTGGTGAAACGACTCGCTGTCCTCATTTATAAGGCACTCTTTATTAATTAGGAAAAAAAAAACTGCTCTTGTGTTAAGCGACATCACCCAAACATTACAAGAATTCCATTGTGCAAACACATTTTATTTCATGTTATCAGACATTATTGGACACTGTTGCTAGATAAACATCTCGAGAACAACGACCGTCAGAACATTAATATTCTTTCGTTATGTAAACACTACCATCCTGCCTTAGGGGGAAATATACCGCATGCATTTATTGGTGGTGGAAAAAAACTAGAGCATGTGTCTGTTGCGAGTTATTTTAGACAACTACAGTGTTGTTCTTATGAGGAGCTATGATGGGCTCTTATAAAAGTTACTTTTTACGGAATTACACCGTAAGAGGATATGACGTCATAGCGATATTGGTTTGTCGTGAAACGAAGTGTAACCCACTACTTTGTTAATCACTATGTCGAGATACAGAGTTGCTTCAACCAATCAACGATCAACGTTCACCAGTCTCTGAGACAGAATAAATTAACGGCCATCTTGTTCACGCAAGATGGCCGATGAAAACTGAATAAAATTAGGCTGTATGAGACCAGGTACAAAACCGGAGGAAACCAATCAACTTGCTCCGCCAGGAACCAACCGAAAGCTTTCCTCAAGTAGTTACTTGACTATATAATCGGGCGGATTTTATGCTAACCACGCAACCCCGAACTTGACGCCAGAGATACAGACTGAAGAGGGAGAAGCTGTCACCTTGATTTATGGTAACTTACCTGAGGGCATCGACCTGCAACCTACTTCACTAAGTCGCGTCAAAACCTGGCCAGTTTAAAATCTTAGGAGGGTAAATATTTTTACGATAACCGTTGGTATTTGTTGTGTGTCATTTATACTACCTATCAGGTTACTGATTGTATCTTGGGGGGAATTAAGTATAATGATTGTATTTCCTATTATGATTGAATAGACGAAGACTAATAGGACTCATACTTCAACCTATTGTCTCCTATACTTCAATCTATTGTCAGTCTATAACTTCAGTCTATTGTCTCTGATAATTCCAAACTGTAAATATAACCAAAACAGTCCTTGTTAGGACTCAATCTATTGTCGCCTATAACCTGCAATATAACCAAAACAGTCCTTGTTAGGACGCAATCTATTGTCTCAGATAAGACCAACTCCAATATAACCAAAACAGTCCTTGTCAGGACTCATTCTATTGTCGCATCTAACTCCAATCTATTGTCTCCTATAACTCCAACCTGATATATCACCAACCAGTCCTCGTCTCATATACTCCTATCATAAGAACATAACAATATTGTTAGGATATATGTTACCAGCTATTGTCAGAGAGGGCGTGATATAGTATAGGGGGAAGGACATTGTTGTATCACACCTAGGTGTACATATTATTGGATTTATTCATGTATTGATTTATATTATGGGATGTATTCATGTATAAAATGTATTCATGTATTGAATCTATATTATTGAATGTATCCATGTATTAGTTTATCAGAAAGAATGTTTTGCAAGTAGACACCTGTCTTGTCTCGCTATTGCTAAATCATACTGAGCCATGTTGTCATTCATCCAACATGCATACATCGGAGACACGGAGCTCATTCACTCACACTAGAAATAGGTGGGCTTGAGGACAGAACGATCCTCAGCCCCTATTTTTGCTTTGTTTGTTTAATTGTGTCCTAAAAACCTAGGTCGTATGTTCGAAGTCAATCCCGCTGCCTGGAACTTTTGCAGGAGCATAGAGGTTGACCAGACTCTACATCTTTGGTCCCCCTCAGTCTTGGGTGGGCTAAAGGAACGATACTCTGCCGGTGGTGTGAACCAAACAAAGAAGAACAGACATTAAGAGAGATGAGTACACATTAGTACCATTTCTGTCGGCATTGTGAGCATAGATTGTCAATGAATTTTGAATTAGCGTATAAAGAGACAATAATAAGATCATAGTGGATAAATTATACGTAAATATATAGCTGATAAACGTTATATCCTTAATTAACAGCATATGATATAATTTTTTGTTCCTATAATTGGAAAACGTGTTGTAATATTTATAAATATAAATATTTGTAAATCATATGTAAACTTACCAATTCATTTCATTCCATTTTTTGCAACATTCACCTTTCTGCACCAGAGTAGATAGTGTATATATACTAAATAAAATATAAGGAAATTGTATTTTGAACGACTTGTCAATTTTATCATTGTTAAGTAAAAATCTGTTTCCTTGTTTATTAATATCACAGTTAGTTACACAGCGGAGGTGGCACTTTATGTCGGTCTCCTCTCTACTATTGTTTCGAGATCAGAACATTCACAGCCGTAACTAATTTGTGATACCAGTAGTTCTCTCAGACACTGGGACTTCACCATTTTCTGCAGGAATTCTATTTCTGTAATTGTCAGTACTATACTGATCAAAGAGCCAAATAAAACCTCTCGCTACATGGTTAGTGAGCAGAAGTATGCATAAATTAGTAGAAGTGTGCAAATCGTCTGCTAGGGACTTCTTCTGTGTGTTTCATGGAGTGAGGACGTGTTTGATATATGCTCCAGATATTGATGTGTGTCCAGTCATATTTTATTATATTATGGCATCAAGAGTCTTCTGTGAGATGTCCTTATGATTTGATAACGAGTATTTGTAATCGAGTTTGAGAGTCGTAATATTATAATAAAGAAGTCGGAATGAGACGACAGTGTTTCTGGACTTAAAGGACTGTCTAGCCAGCATTTCATATTATAGTGACGGTGTGATCGGTGGTGGTCGATATGCCGTTATACTATTGATTCTGCAATTGGAGCTATTATGTCTTGTACGCAAATAAAAATGATGTCTCCGTCTTCAAGGTGGCTGTCACGGATTGACTGATAATTTTATTTTCCCAACACGTCCCATTTTTCTTACTCTTTGAATGTTTCTGGTTTCCTCGACTTTTTGCACTTTCGGTTTCTTTTCCTTCTGATTTTTACCTACGTAGCCCATTATTCCCCTCTCAGACCCCTCCCCGCGGCATTGATTTCGTTTCTGGCCTTCATTATAAAATTCACCGCTTGGTCAGTAGCGGTCAGCTTACGATAATATTACCTAAGCTGCATCTGGTGTTTGTCTGACTAGGGGAAAGCTTTTTGCTTGTAACAGCGTTTGATCACGAGCGAGAAATAGTTTCTTTGAAGAAGCGAACCGCTGTCTTACTAAAGTTGGTAATTTGAGCAAAGGCGCGAGGCAGCCCTTGAGATCTGAGTAACCGCTTTTCATTTCCGATTCAGGGGAGACTAACTCACGTTCGTTCTGGGACTTTTTGTTGTGGCCCTTGATCGCCGCAGTTAGCTCTAGAATAATATTATGTCTTATCTAGGGAACTTTCTCGCGTTTGCTGTCTTCTAATGTAGACTCTATAATAACATTATCTTACTCATGATTACGTTATAAGCCGAACACTGGTGGAAACATGCGATGCCAGGTGGCTGGGTTAGCGTCTCTTGTAGACTATAAATCTTGATAGTTTTACTCAGTCAAGCACACTCGTAAATTTTTCCTGCCCGTAGATGACCAAATGAGACAAGTTGTGGGCACAAAACTAGATTGTGTTGCCTATTCTCGTCATCTCGGGGTAAGTTGACATTTTTGTAATATAATTCATGTTAGCTTTAATATATATATATATATATATATATATATATATATATATATATATATATATATATATATATATATATATATATATATATATATATATATATATATATATATATAAAACTGATAGTAGTGGGACTTGAATTATTTTAGGGGATGTCTCCCCGGTAATTAATTCAGTGATAATGTAGTGCCGTCTACCGCCTAAGTTAACTGGTGCTTAAGCTGTTAGGTGTCTCCTGGTGTTATTGTTTACAATGGGTTAATGGTAAACTTACGCTAACAGATACTTACTAGGCGAAGAACCTCATAGTCCGTTCAGTGCTTACCATGGGTGTCGTGAAATATTCTAATCCACATATATAAATTAAAAGGTAGATGCAAAGCCTAACAAATAAATTCTAATAAAGAAAAGAGCAATGGTAAAATAACAGTGCTGTCACAATGACAGTACTCGCAATCCCCTTGTTTTCTACTTCGTCGGCAAATTGTAACGCTTTCACGTTGATAGTAAAAGCCTACTGTATTATTACCCGCGTTCTTCAATGAAACGTGTGCTGTATTTCTTGCAAAAACATTGAGATACCAAGCTGATCAATGACCTAATTTTAATATTTCATTCATTCCATTTTATACACGGCGTAACTAAAGACAGATGGACTAAAGGATAGAGAGAAGGGAGGGCTGAAAATCAGGAACGCATGCAAAATTGAACACGCGTCTCGCTATTAATGCCACCCCAACAAGCGTAACGCGATACACACTTACTACTATCACGCGTGTAAGGCCACATGCACTAACTTTATTTCAAATCGACAGTGATAAAATTCACTACCCTTCCCAGAGTTAGGTTTTTAAATCCTGAAAAACTCTTATTAGGAAAGATGACAATAGATGGGTTTACGTTTGAAAACATTACAGTACCCAGACAGCACATCTTCGAAACAGGAGGTAGAAGAAATTGCATATTTTGAACGCAGCCACTTAGCTCTTTTAAATTTGTATATTTGGGTTCCTTAGGGCTTGCTGACAAAGAATATGTAAAACGTTACGCAAATAGTCTAGGAATTAACAAGTTATAACCAAAATAAAATAGTGGGGATGCCTGACAGCATGAAATCATTTCTGCTCATAAAATTTTTTTATAACGTGTTTGAAAAAACCTTGCGTACGGAAATAGCCTACCATGTAAACTCCAAATTGATTGGAGCGCAACAAATATAAGACTAAACACGATTGGTCGGACTATAAATACTATCTTTGGTTGTTAGGGGAGACGTAGGAAGGTAAAATTTTTTCAAACACTTGTCGAAACGTGGCTCCATTGGCCAGACTCGCTGATATAATCACTTAGGAGCGTTAGTTCGAGACCACTAGTTCAAATAAGCTTGATAAAGCAACAGTGCGTTGAAGCCAGCTCATATTTTTGCTAAATAAAAGCCTGGAACATAAGCAGATGGGAATTTGTGCCAGTATTTGTGCCAGAATTCATTGCTAGTCAACGTATCTGTGTTTATTCTATGAATTGTGGGACCGTGGTCTTGATGGTATTGAGCAGCACCTGGTCAGAGCTTTGCTGAATTCAGAGTCGGACAGCATACTCCTTGGTCCATTTAGCTATCAGTGAGGTGTCTCCAGAGCCCAGGGGAGAAATCGAGCAGAGGAGTCTTTTCCTGCCGCCATCACGCAAGATAAGCTGATGTGGCCAGCTGAGCTCAAAATTATGTACCCCCATCTTAAAATGACCTTGTAAAAATAACATTAAGAGGGGAATTAAATTGTTTTAATATCAGGAACTGAGAACATCTCCAATACTAGTTCCAATAAAGACAAACTATTGAAGTCATGATGACAAATACCAACAGAGCTTGAACAAAACAAAACCAGTATTACCTCATATTACTACTACACAACTAACACACATAGGATACTTTTAATAATATATGTCACTACAATATTCATATTGATAAATTCTGTACATATAACTTGTAATTAAAATTGATTGTGATTCCTGGTTCCCTTTGTATTTGAATCAGGACACATATCCATTCATGACAGCAATGAATACATATTGTTATTTGAAAAGTTATCAGTGACTCATTTAAGATATCCTTGTAGAGTGTTTTATGTATGTGAGTGTCACAGTGTTGTCACAGTGTTGTCATGTGTAGTGGAATAAATTAAATTGTTTATCTGTCTGTTGTTGTTTTGACTTACACTTCATCATACACATACCCTAGACATATAACGTAGTCATCACACTATTCCAGATTAATTCTGACTGAGATATATATATATGTGGCAGCAAGTAAGGTTATCTATAATACACTACTCTTATTAGATATAGATACCTTCACAGCTGATCTCAGTCAGTACACTAAGTCCCCTATAAATATTTATAACATCCCACTTCACCACATATATTGGGGTCTCGCTCTTGGGATTTTGAATCTTTCCCTATTAAAAATATTGGGGGTAATTCACTTCAGGGAATATAAGAATTAAAAGGTATCCTTGGGTGGAATTAAATAAGGTTGAGCTCACGGTGCCTGTGTTGTCCATTAGATATATATTTAGAGATTGAATTGTTGGTTAGACATTGTATAAATTTACCTGATAGACAATGGCGGACCTGGCCAAGTTTCGATCTGCTGCTGTTCAGACTGCAAAAGAGTTAGGATTAGATGGGCAAGTTATGGTTGCCTATGTCACTACGGAATGTGACAAATTTATTGAACGCGAAGAAAGAAGATTAGAAAAAGAGGCCGAAAGAAAGTTAGAGGCTGAAAGGGAAATTAAGAAGTTACAATTTGAGGCTGAGGCTGAGACTAAGAGGTTGCAGATTGAGGCTGACAAAGAGGCTAAAGCATTGGAAGCCGAGGAAAGAAGACAGGCTGCAGAAAGGGAAGAGAAGAAATTAGCTGCAGAAAGGGAAGACAAGAGATTAGCTGCAGAAAGGGAAGCAGAAGATAAGAGATTACAAAGGGAACATGAGTTACGACTAAGGGAGTTTGAGTTTCAGGGCCATGCTCCTGAAAATGGTGCCAGTCCCTTTGCCTCTGATGCCACTGCTAGCCAAGGAGCCTCAACCTCAGCTATGAATTTTCATTTAGATCATTTTGTTGAGAAAGACGATGATATAGAGAGCTACCTAAATAGGTATGAACTATTAGCTACCACGTATGGGTTAGAGAGAGAGAGGTGGAGCTTAAAGTTATCTCAAGGACTTCGTGGGGCAGCTTATGAAGTTTTTGCAAAAATGAGCAGAGGTGATCAGGAAAATTATGACATGCTAAAGCAGGCTCTTTTGTTAAGATATGAAAAGAATGCAGAATTCTATAGGAAAAAATTTAGGAATGCTAAACTACTGTCAGGTGAAACCTATCACCAGCCTCTCTGCACGAATAGAGACATACTTGGAGAAATGGACTTCTCTGGGGAAAACCCAAGATCTTAAGGAAATGGTCCTTATAGAGCAATTAAGAGAGTCCATGGCTCCAGACCTGAGAAAGTTTCTCATGGAACAAGGTGCAGAGAGGCTGGGTGAGTTGCTAAATGTTGCTGAAAGGTATCAAGCAGCTCAAGCAGAGGTAACAGGTAATAAAAAGAAACAAGTGGATAACTTTAGGGCACCACAGAACTTTAATAAATTTGATCCTAGGGATCAAAACAAAGGTAAGCACCAGTTTGATAGGCCACGGTATGAAAATAAAAATAAATTCCCACAATTCGATGAAAGGAAATATGATGAAAGAAAATCTTTCAACCAAGGAAAAAGGTGGTGTAAGAATTGTCAGATGGACAATCATGACACTGACCGTTGCAGAAGGAAACCTGTGTATATGGCAACCCTTCAGGTCAGGTCGACCTCAAGACAGGAGGAGGATATTATGTTGGATACCACTCCAGAAGAGATGAGGAAGGCACAGGCTGGGGATAAAACACTCAAGCCTTGTTTCAGAAAATTGTCACTTGTCATACAACTCCAGGCAAGGGAGATTTTTACATGAAAAACAAGTTTTTTTTTTTTTTTTTTTTTTTTTTTTTTTTTTTTTTGCGTTCGCCCGCTAATACTCGAGGCGAAATCTCAGGTTATTATTTATGTCTAACCTGACATTGATTTTACGTGAGTATCCCTTTATTTCTGTACAGAGACAGGTGTCCCTCGCCATTCAGGCAAATACTCGCCGATTTCGGAGGTACCCATTGCAGCTGGGTCGGCTCAGGAGCCGCCAGTCCCTGGTCGACGACACTCCTTCAAATGTTCTCGCCAGGTCTCGAGTTAATCCAGTCCAAATCCCGGTCGACGAAAAATCCTCAAATGCCGTCGCCCGGGTTTGATCCTGTATCACCCGGTCGCCAGAGCGGTGTTGTAACCACTACACTAGCGCGGCTCCCGAAAAACAAGTTGATGTATAGGAAGACTGGAGCTAGATCCAAAGGTCAGGGACAACTGGTACTTCCTAAAAGATATAGGGCAGACTTAATAAGGAGCCTACATGTGAAACCAGATGGGGACCATGAGAAGATAGGTACCATCATTCAAAAGGTGG
This sequence comes from Oreohelix idahoensis, assembly GCA_024509875.1. Lineage (NCBI taxonomy): Eukaryota > Metazoa > Mollusca > Gastropoda > Stylommatophora > Oreohelicidae > Oreohelix > Oreohelix idahoensis. The sequence continues at coordinate 57,315 of JAMPIV010015350.1, forward strand.
CTCACAATTATTATTGGCCCAAAGCAAGATGGGACATTGAGAATTTTGTAGAAAGGTGTAGCATAGCACATGAGGGAACACCCACAAGTGGGAACATGGATCAGGACCTGGACACGCCACGGGGCAAAATTAGGCCTGATAATAAAAAGAAAAATAGATTTGATAAAGTGGACCAAATGGAATGGGAAGCCCCTTTTCACGGACAAGCTTCACTTAACTGTTTTACAATGGCCACTATGCGGAGAGTGCAAAAAGATGTCTTACCCCAGGATAAGCCGAAAATCCCTCAATCGGACTTAAACAAACTGGAGGAAGAGGATGTAGAGAGAAAATCTCTCATCAAGAATTTTAAGTGGGGAGAAAGCCCCAAAAGAAAAATTGGTAGCGGTCGTTTTGTGAATGATAATTCTGGGAAGAAAAATCATCACTACAGAGCTTCGAGTGGAAGAGACCATACCGGTGCATGGACAAATAGGTCCACACAATTAAAGGTCCACATGTAGCTTTGTTAAGAACGTGGACTGATGAAAAGGCAGAGGAAAACATTACATCTTCATACCAATATGTGAATGAGCTGACCACTCGTTTAAAAACTGGCTGGAAACTTGCCAATGAAAATTTGAAACAAGCCAGGAAGAAACATGCTGCCTATTATAACAGGAAGGCGAAAGACAGAGATTTGGCTGTGGGGAGAAAGTACTGCTTCTTTTGCCCGGGAGTCAGAATAAGTTACAAATTGGATGGCAGGGTCCATATACAGTTCTAGAGAAGGTGTCTAGAACAAATTATAAGATAGATAAGAAGGGGAAAGAAAAAATCTATCATGTGAATCTCCTGAAGAAATATTTGGAAAGAGAACATCAGGAAGAGACACACTTGTTGACCTTGTCCATCGCCATGGAGATGAAAAAAGGAACCACTTTCATCATTTGAATATCCATTACACCCTGTGAGACAGCAGCACAGGTGAAAATCAGTACACATTTAACGAAAACTCAGAAAGAGAGAGTGCAACAGGTTCTAAATAATCATGCAGAGGTGTTAACAGACCGACCAGGGCATACAAACCTATTGGAATATGATATGAAACTGATAGACCCCACACCTGTCTGTATGAAACCATATTCGATTCCGTTTGCTAAGGAGAAAGCTTTGAAGGAAGAGATAGACTATCTATTGAAGGAGGGAATTATTTCACACAGTGAATCCTCATATAGTTCCGGTGTTGTACTCTTAAGGAAGCCCTCTGGAGAACATAGACTCTGTATAGATTACAGGAGACTGAATGCTATTACAGAAGGACAGGTGGATCCATTGCCGGATACAAATCAGCTGTTTGCCAGACTAAATAAAGCTAAATATTTCTCAAAAGTGGATCTGAGTAAAGGTTACTATCAGATTCCAGTAAAGCCTGAGGTTAGACCATACCTAGCTTTTAGTACCTCAGAAAGACACTATGAGTTTAATAGATTGCCATTTGGATTGAAGAATGCGCCTAGTGTCTTCTCTAGAATGATGAGAAAATTGTTGGATGTAAACATTTCGGAGGAACGTAATGAATCCCTGAGTTGCCTCTTTGATTGAGGATATTCCGAATGTTTCATACAGGATAATAAGAAGATTATGGGATCCACTACGAAAACTCTGCTATCACCAGGTATATGTTATCTCCTCATAACGTACATTTTGAGGGAAATATAATGTTCTCTGGACATGTCATTGCGCAGACTCAGAGAAGAGAAATGGTGAATACGGGTTGCGAAGCAGCATTAAGACAAGCATTCACACTTGCGGCTGTTCAGTAACATAACCGAAATATATTATTGGTTGTAGAAGTCTGAGGCAGATTTCATGAGTAGTGCCTACTCTGAATGGACCCAACTACATAAAACCATGATAGCACCACAGCAGAGTAAAGTCAAGTTGACTTACATTTATCTATGTGTATATGGAATAAAGGACTGACATGGGATGTCTGTTTTAAGAGGGGAGGTGTCGTGAAATATTCTAATCCACATATATAAATTAAAAGGTAGATGCAAAGCCTAACAAATAAATTCTAATAAAGAAAAGAGCAATGGTAAAATAACAGTGCTGTCACAATGACAGTACTCGCAATCCCCTTGTTTTCTACTTCGTCGGCAAATTGTAACGCTTTCACGTTGATAGTAAAAGCCTACTGTATTATTACCCGCGTTCTTCAATGAAACGTGTGCTGTATTTCTTGCAAAAACATTGAGATACCAAGCTGATCAATGACCTAATTTTAATATTTCATTCATTCCATTTTATACACGGCGTAACTAAAGACAGATGGACTAAAGGATAGAGAGAAGGGAGGGCTGAAAATCAGGAACGCATGCAAAATTGAACACGCGTCTCGCTATTAATGCCACCCCAACAAGCGTAACGCGATACACACTTACTACTATCACGCGTGTAAGGCCACATGCACTAACTTTATTTCAAATCGACAGTGATAAAATTCACTACCCTTCCCAGAGTTTGGTTTTTAAATCCTGAAAAACTCTTATTAGGAAAGATGACAATAGATGGGTTTACGTTTGAAAACATTACAGTACCCAGACAGCACATCTTCGAAACAGGAGGTAGAAGAAATTGCATATTTTGAACGCAGCCACTTAGCTCTTTTAAATTTGTATATTTGGGTTCCTTAGGGCTTGCTGACAAAGAATATGTAAAACGTTACGCAAATAGTCTAGGAATTAACAAATTATAACCAAAATAAAATAGTGGGGATGCCTGACAGCATGAAATCATTTCTGCTCATAAAATTTTTTTATAACGTGTTTGAAAAAACCTTGCGTACGGAAATAGCCTACCATGTAAACTCCAAATTGATTGGAGCGCAACAAATATAAGACTAAACACGATTGGTCGGACTATAAATACTATCTTTGGTTGTTAGGGGAGACGTAGGAAGGTAAAATTTTTTCAAACACTTGTCGAAACGTGGCTCCATTGGCCAGACTCGCTGATATAATCACTTAGGAGCGTTAGTTCGAGACCACTAGTTCAAATAAGCTTGATAAAGCAACAGTGCGTTGAAGCCAGCTCATATTTTTGCTAAATAAAAGCCTGGAACATAAGCAGATGGGAATTTGTGCCAGTATTTGTGCCAGAATTCATTGCTAGTCAACGTATCTGTGTTTATTCTATGAATTGTGGGACCGTGGTCTTGATGGTATTGAGCAGCACCTGGTCAGAGCTTTGCTGAATCCAGAGTCGGACAGCATACTCCTTGGTCCATTTAGCTATCAGTGAGGTGTCTCCAGAGCCCAGGGGAGAAATCGAGCAGAGGAGTCTTTTCCTGCCGCCATCACGCAAGATAAGCTGATGTGGCCAGCTGAGCTCAAAATTATGTACCCCCATCTTAAAATGACCTTGTAAAAATAACATTAAGAGGGGAATTAAATTGTTTTAATATCAGGAACTGAGAACATCTCCAATACTAGTTCCAATAAAGACAAACTATTGAAGTCATGATGACAAATACCAACAGAGCTTGAACAAAACAAAACCAGTATTACCTCATATTACTACTACACAACTAACACACATAGGATACTTTTAATAATATATGTCACTACAATATTCATATTGATAAATTCTGTACATATAACTTGTAATTAAAATTGATTGTGATTCCTGGTTCCCTTTGTATTTGAATCAGGACACATATCCATTCATGACAGCAATGAATACATATTGTTATTTGAAAAGTTATCAGTGACTCCTTTAAGATATCCTTGTAGAGTGTTTTATGTATGTGAGTGTCACAGTGTTGTCACTTGTAGTGGAATAAATTAAATTGGTTATCTGTCTGTTGTTGTTTTGACTTACACTTCATCATACACATACCCTAGACATATAACGTAGTCATCACACTATTCCAGAATAATTCTGACTGAGATATATATATATGTGGCAGCAAGTAAGGTTATCTATAATACACTACTCTTATTAGATATAGATACCTTCACAGCTGATCTCAGTCAGTACACTAAGTCCCCTATAAATATTTATAACATCCCACTTCACCACAATGGGTTAAAGAGTAAGCTAAAAAAAACTGTCATTACTTTAAGGAAATGTCAGTGGTGTACGTTATTCACTTAAACCTGAATAGTGATGTGCGTGCGCTATAACCAGTGAATTATAAGAGGTAGTCACTTATTACTTTCTGAGAGAAACTTCTAGTGGTTGTGTGTGGAATTATTATATGCCTACTTGTGTAGTTAGACACCAGTTTAGAACTTTCACGGCAATTCAGAAAGCAGCCACCGGCCAGGGATATAATTATATCCTATGTTTAAGTCACCGTGTATTATAATAACATTATAATATTGCATTTGTTGTGTATTCTATTTGTGGGAAGTAATAACCTTTCCTTTTGTTTATCGACCCCAACGGGGCACATACAATTTTTAGTGTGTAATGTATTTAATGCTAATGTCCATGTATGACAAGTAATGATATTTTCAATAGTACATGTATGACAAGTAAGGATATTTCCAATAGTACATTTCTCTTAATGGAAAACTACTTGGTTGGACAGCCTTTATGTTGAGTTTGGAAAGGACTTGTAGAAGATTGTTTTTCTGTCAGCGCACATGCTGAGATGTTTATAACACATAAGGAAACAGTAAATTAATATGAATCAAATATAAAGGTATAAGGCACTAGTAGGAAATAAAGAAGTAGAACACTAGACAACAGAAAAACAACAGACATGAGTGGCTTACCCAGGATTTGAACCCTGGACCTTCCGTGCGACAACACCGCCTAGCTATGCAAGCGAATCACACTGTCCTCCCTGCCATCTACGCATCCCCAATAAAGGATGTTTCAATGACAGGTCATTAGTGCGAACCTCTATACATAACACCGGAAGTTTACCATGGGCAATTCAGCCTATTAATGACGCAATCACTTCTGTTGTTCCCCTATATATCAGTATTGGTCAGTCCAACAAGACAAAGACCTTAATACTGTATCCAGTATGATAGTAGACTTAGAACAGTAAGAACAGGACAGAGGGTAGATTTGGAATTGTATAAACATTTATAACACATAAGGAAGGGAAACCACGAGGCCTGTAAACAGTAAATTAATATGAAACAAATATAAAGGTATGTTATAAGGCACTCGTAGGAAATAAAGAAGTAGAACACTAGACAACAGAAAAACCACAGACATGAGTGGCTTACCCAGGATTTGAACCCTGGACCTTCCGTGCGACAACACCGCCTAGCTATGCAAGCGAATCACACTGTCCTCCCTGCCATCTACGCATCCCCAATAAATGATGTTTCAATGACAGGTAACAATGACCAGCAATAGCAAATCTGAAATCGTATTGTGCAGTAGTGGTTTAAAACTCGCCGATTTAATACAAGTCAGCGGCATCCTATGCCTCATCTTACTCATCGTCGCCAAGTAAATTGAAATCAACTTACTGTGTCCTTACACTGAAGCGCAGTTCCCCCACCTCCAGGTCTCAACTCAGACCTAACTGGATCTACTCACCAAGTTTTATCTACGAGGCACGCCTATTATATTTTTTCGTGCTGGATAAGAGCGCAGGAAACGGGCGGTCGTCCTCAGTTGACCCCCTTGATTCGTTAGGTCTACTGGTCAGTACGGACTCTGCGAGTTGTAGTAGGCAGAATATACACAGAGGTAATATACAGCCTAGCTTGGTTGTTTTTGGTGTGTGTGTGAACACGGCGCATGGATATCGTCCTCAGTGGTGAAGACGGTAATGTAGCGTCTCAAGTGGATTTAACATAAAAAGATACTGACTGTGGTATTTTCTTCTTCTTCCTCGTTCGTCCTGAAAAGGACGGTGGTTGCGTTGTGTCTGTTTACGCCTAAGCTGTGATATCTGCACCTTTCGGTCGACACATCCGACTTCTGCACGGCATTTTTGGGGACCGGGTTTGCCTTCCCTCTTCGATCCGTGCTCGCTCAGCCAGACTGCACTGCTGCAGACTGTTTCCAGGACCACCACGTGGAGATGGACAGGGCCGGCCCTAGGAATTTTGCCGCCCCGTGCAATACCATACCTTGCCGCCCCAGCCCAACCTCAAATTAACGTTTGAAATTTTTGAAACCATTATGTTATTAAACAAGCTTCAACATTAATTTCATGACCATTAGCCTAATTTTAAATAGTACCATTAATAATAATGTATTGATAAATTGATGAAAATACTGTATAGTCATAAAATAAACCATAGGCTTTATTAGAGACAATTATATGAAATAAATGCAGTTACATTACTTACATATAGGGGATGCTCTTCTCATGTGGAACGACGAACTGCTGAGTCACACACACTTAACTATAGTATGTACATGTTATAGTTTTTAGCACTACAGTTGACATTCAAAAATCCGGCAATCGATAATCCGGTTCCTTCAGATTTCCGGCATGGATTTCGGAGCGCATTTTTAAATTTACCGCTTTGGCGCGCCACTGTTTTGTGTTAAAACTCTGTAGAACTATTTTATTCAGTTGAACTAAAATTCTGTAGAACTGTTTTATTTAGTTGATGAACATCAAAATTTCATTTGCTTTTCATTTAGTTTTTAATTTTCTTTCTTTAAAATACTGTACAGGTTAGGTACTCATTTTCTGATAAATATATACAGCATATATAACCATAAAAAAATCCGGCATTTTAAAAAATCCGGCACTCCTCAGGTCCGGAGGTTGCCGGATTTTTGAATGTCAACTGTATTTTCACATTATTTGAATTTATATTGTTTGAAATATATACTGCTTAAAAAGACACTTTTCTTGCTTTCATATTTGCAAAAGCAGAAATAAGGTCTGCGTAGTTTAATTTTTGACCGATTTCATGTTCAATTGAAATCATGGCAAGTCCTTCCAATCTAGTTTCGGCCAGTGTTGAGCGTAAATAAGTTTTAATAAGCTTCAGTTTTGAAAAACTACGCTCACCACTTGCAACCGTTACCGGCAAAGTTAGTAATATTCTTAAGGCTATAGCGACATTAGGAGCAATGTTATTTTCAATAATGTAACATAATGTAACGAAGAACTGTGGTGTATTTTCTTGTACTAATTTGGATACTACTTTCAGTTCATCACATAGCTCAATGGCATCAATGTCTCTATTTTCTTGATGTGTTAAAACGCTTTCTAGGTTTCTACATTTGTTTAAGAGCTCATTTGTCGTCTCAGATTTCAATTTAGGGATGTTATATAAAAAGGAAAAATGTGAACTGTGATGTTCCAATTGCTCGAAGCTTTCTTCAATAGAATTAGTTGCAACATCAATAATAAAAAAGAAAAATTCAATTTTGAATTTAGTTTTGGGATCTAAAATAGGTTCATCTCTTGCTTCATAGTTGTGTTCCTTTTTCTGCCGTACATTCTAGTACATTCAAACGTTGGTATCAAATCAGGATCAGCTTCAAATTTCTCAGCTAATGTTGTAGCATCAACAAGAAAATTTTGAAATGATTCATCATTTCTGAGATTCTTAAGGCTTTGGAGAATATTTCTCAAAGTTGTTATGGTACTAGTCAATTCCATTTTTATGCTTTGCAACAGTTTACTAGCAACATTAATTTCGTTTAAAACATAGTGCCATATAACCAGACAACATAAAAATTTAAAATCTCTGAGTTTTAGGGCAAGGGTTTCAGCTTCATGTGTCGCCATTTTGTCTACTGACTCGTCATCAGCAATTTCTATCAATGCATCATAAAATTCCTCAATATAATATCTTAAAGGACGAATGGTCTCGATTCTAGATTCCCAGCGAGTTGTACTTAGTGGCTTGGGCGTTAGAGTTGTAATATGTTTCTTAAGGATTCCCCAACGCAGTGTTGACGCTGAGAAAAACACATACAATTTCTGAACCGTTTCAAAAAATAAAACCTCTTCTCTAGATGACATCGCGGCATCATTGACCACCAAGTTGAGAGAATGAGAACAGCAAGGGATATAACAAGCTCTCGGGTTCAAGTCCCTAATACGTTGTTGAACTCTGAATGTTTTCCTTTTATATTTGATCCATTGTCATACCCCTGGCCACGCACGTTTGCGATTGGAATATCCATGTCTGACAATTTTCTTAGAATGCATTCGGTTAACGCTGAGCCTGTAGTGGCTTCTACAGCAATGAAACCAAGAAAATGCTCATGAATGTTGACATCATCTGGATTCGTATTAACAAATCTTACAATTAGTGTTAATTGTTCAATGTGAATTACCTCGGGAGTACAGTCTGCAACTATGCTTTAATATTTAGCTTTCTCCACCATAGAAATTATTTCTTTTTTTTATGGTTCCAGAGAGAAGAGCAATTAATTCATTTTGAATGTTTTTCCCAAGGTAATGTTGGGTCGATCCACGAGCTACTCTCTTTAAATGTTCACACATAACACTATCAAATCTGGCAATCAGTTCAAGAAGTTTTAACAAATTTCTATTGTTAGGGTCATATAATTTATCAGATGTTTCACGAAATGGCAAGCATTGTTGGCTCAAGAACTGGACAATAGCAATTAGACGTTCTATTATGCTCCTCCAGTGCCGAACTTCAGAATTTAATAACTTTTGTTGCATTGAATCAATTGTGTGTACTGATTTAAGCCTGGACGATAATTCAATCCACTTTGTATGGGACTCCAAGTGGTTTTTAGATTTTTCGTGTTCATTAAGATACACATACAAATGACCCCAATCATTATAGCCATCAGTAGTGAGTGACATTTTATTACAGGAAAACAACTTACAGCAGAAACAAAATACAGAATCTTTTTCTTTTGAATACACTAACCATGATCGATTAATATGTTCTCCATTGCTTAGCTCCCTAGTGTAAAAATTTAGTGAAAATTTCCGACCATTAGAGCTACGCGGAAAAACGAACTCATTTTTTTGGTCTCTCTGGCAGGCCTTTTTGTTACGATTTCCAGTCTTTCAATATCGCTTAAAGAAGGACTCCATCTTGCCGGATCAGTGTACCTCTTAAGTTCATCACTTAAATCTCTGGAATTGGAAACAGTCAAATCAGTCTAATTTTCAACACTGTTAGTAATATCTACGTTACTGGCGTCCGAGTTAGAAGTACTTGCCATGAGCTCAGAATCATTTGTTTCTGTACATTTGCTTATTTTCTTCTGTCCTACATCAGCTGTTTCAGTTTTTATATATTTATGTAAAGCCCCGCTATGTTTTTGAATATCGCGTTCTTTTTCCAGTTTCCGTTTCCGATATTCAGCACCTGATAGTTTTTTTCTTTTATCGGACATTATATCTATTTGAATATTAAAACTGTTTTAATAAACCCTACAATAAAATGTATTATTTAGTAATGAATGGAGGCTGAAGCACTGTACTAATTTCCATAAAACGTTTAAAAACTTATTTATCACTGTAACTTCCTTGAAAGCACACTCCAAAACATCTGAAACATTCGAGCCGCCAACATAGAACAGTCGATAAAAAAATAAATTCCTGATTCCCACGCCAAGTTAATTAATTCCCGTCTCTCGTTCAGCCATGCCGGAAAATTTATCGTGGCGGTCTTCAGTTGACCACTGAACACGGAAATATAATCCTCTTGGAACAACTGTGGTTTCGACCAAGCGAATAAATTGTACTGACGTCTCTAAAGAAATACCTTTTACTGCCTTTGTGTGAGGAGAAGATAGCATTGGGATCGTATGGCAGAACTATTAGTGAAGACTTGAAAAACAGCTAAAGAACAGATCGCAGGTGCAAATATTTCGTAGAGAAAACAGACAAAATGTGAAGGAATAAAAAAGTAAGGAATTTTAAAATAATCTAGACGAAACCTTCGAACACTCCGCGACACCATCCACAGAGAGTTTATTTCAGGGGCCGTTCAGGTTATTCAGTCAAAATCCCGGTCGATGACACTCTTACAAATGCCTGCGCCCGGGCTTGAACACCTGATTGCTAGCGCAGTGTGGTAACAATTACACCAGCACGGCTCCCAGGCGGAATATTTTGGCGGGATTGTAAAAATAAGTAAAACGATTTTTTTGCCGCCCCCCCAAAGCTTGCCGCCCCGTGCAAATGCACGTGTTGCGCAGTTGGTAGAGCCGGCCCTGGAGGTGGAGCACGGTCTTGACCAGCTCTGGTTCGCTGGTCCTGACGCAAGCAGTCAAGCTATGAGTCGCTGACTGCGGTCTCTATTGCTGCGTCTTTCGTCTTTGTGGTATTTGGACGCGGCCGAAGGATTAACGCTCTGTTTATTTATTTTGTCATGTTCTACAGGAGGAATTGGTGGTTTAGTTTTCTTTGATTTATGAATTAATATATTTGTTAACTTTGTTATTCTGATCACTTATTTTGCTGAGACTTTTTTTATGCTTCTTCTGTACAAGCAAAAGAGAACTTTAATAAATTTTAACCTTTTGTTACTGCGCTGTTCACGACCCTTCATCCATACTTAATATTGCTGCTCTTACTATTGTCTCGATCTGACGGTGAGAAAGGAGAGAGAGAGCGGGTGGTTCTTAAGACAATATAAGTGTGTTAGGGCTTGGAAAGAGAGATAGCTTTAATAAATCCTCTTCCAGGTTTGTCTCAAGTTCACCCTATTTTTACACATTATCTGTGTTTTGTCTATAATTCTGTCAGTTCACTCCCATTGTCGATTTCACTAAAATTGTCTGACTCGACAAATACTCTTAAAACCTTAACCCAACCACGACAGTGCCGCAGTTATTGAATTTATTGAACGTCCCGTCCTGTTGCCTGTTTTGATAACCCTAGACATTACTTCGGCCAACGCATACTAACTCCAAGAATAAAGTGAACGCAACAGGTGGCCTTAACTTGTAAATTCGCTTAAGCTTAAGATTTAGTGCGGATGTCACGGGATTTACTCCCCTTCCTCTGCAGTGATGGTCTAACAGTGGCCAAAATTCAGAGTATCTAGTGAGGGTCTTCAAAGGTATCTACCTTCGCTCAAGATTTCTCTGGCAGAACTGTAGATAGAAGGGTGATGATACTTCTATCTCGAGGGAGTTTTCATAAGTTAATTCAGAAATCAAGAAATATGCAGAATTGGACTGAGCAATTGTTAACTTTGCATTGACAACATAAATTTATGGACACATTTATGTTTCACTGAACTAAACAAACTAACAATCATTATGGACACATCTATATTTCACTGAACTAAACAAACTAACAATCATTATGGACACATCTATATTTCATTGAACTAAACAAACTAACAATCATTAGACAAAGATGGCAACTACAACATGCTTTCATCGTTAGTGGGACCACAATGACCAGGTGTTATGGGACTTGTCAAGTCATGTCACATACCATATAATTAGTACACTTTGGCGCCATTTATCTGGCTCTCAATTTAAATCTTTGATAAATTCCATGCAGTAGTGGCAGGAACAGATTCTATGTCTGTGGACAATTTGACTCTTCCCCCCCCCCCCCCCACCCCCCAACCCCAAATCCCCTGGATATGATCTTTGGTTTGAATATTGTCAGGGAGTTATTCGATGGCTTCGTTAACATTATTTTCAAATTCCTTACTTTTCTATCCCTTCACATTTGTCTGTTTCTCTACGAAATATTTGCACCTGCGTTCTGTTCCATAACTGTTTTCAAATCTTCACTAATAGGCTAGTCATTCGACCATAATGCTATCGTCTTGTACAAAGGCGCTAAAAATTATTTCTTTAGGGACTTCAATCTGATTTATTAGGTTAGTCGAAACACAGCGGTTCCCAGAGCATTATATTTCCGTGTTCAGTGGTGGACCCCTGGAAGACATCCACGATAAATCTTCGTACGTGTCTATGCGAACGAGGGACGGGAAATAATTAACTCTTGGCATGGGAACTAGAATCTGTTTTAACTTCATGCGAACAAGTGCTGAGTTTAGAAACCACTTGCTGAGATACCGTTGTGTGATGCTGCACTGTAATTCTGTCTTTCAACCGGCCCGATTCTGTCGTCTATTTTTGTATTTCCGGGCCGATCCTGTTCTTTTATTTTGAATTTTCACCATTTTATTTATTCTCATTTGAATATATATCGTGTTTGGTATTTTTGAGGAGGTAAATTAAATGGGGTCGTTTTATGATGGTAGGTTTATTTTTCATTCGACCGGTTTTACTTTCTTCTGATTTTCCGCGATTTTTATTGTTTACGATAATCGCCATTTCCGGCACGAGTCCGGAAGCACGCGGCCGTCAGGTAACGTGACGCAATTGTAGGCCACGCGGGGTTTGCGATGATGCGTAGGAGTGGCCCCGGTGTGTATAAATAGCCAGTTAAACGGCGGCCCAGTTCTCTATCGTAAGAAATATTGTCAGCCGTCAGACTACGTAATTTATCGTCTCCACTGTGGGGAAAAACAGCGATGAATTGGTATGTAGAATTTTATTAATCGTTTTATTTATTAGTGGTTCTTTTAGAATTTCGCCCGTAGTTAATTTTTCGGGGACATTAAAACTTAAAGTTTTAAACGCCAGCGCCATCCATTACTTTCTTTGTAGAACGATGTAAATGTAACAGTGTGCTTATTCTTTCTATGATTTTGGCAGTAGATAGGAGTGTGGGAAGTTGTGAGAAACACGTGTGCCCATATTTGTAGAATGTTATGTAAAACCACCATTTATTTCTGTGTATTTACTAATGTAATTTTATGGGGAAATCCCTGGCGTGTTCGTTAATTTTACTGAGCCTTAAATGTGAGAAATATTGTCGGAGGGTTCAGATTTACGTTGTAAGTGAATTATACTGCTTAGGGGAGGAAACTATTCCTATAGCAAGATTTAATTTAATTTTGGAGCAAGCCGGGAAACCTCAATGGGTAATGTTAAAAAGGGAGACCCCGGAATTTCGGACAAAAGAAGTTCCCGAGTGGAAAATGTTGACACGTGGGTAGCCATGTGTGACGGCCAAGTGGCCCGTCAGACAGGTTTTGTTTATTTGGCTGGCGGATTTTAGTTGACAGAGAGAGAGAGAGAGGAGGAGGGAGATTTAAGTGCCACGTGGGTAGGAATATTTTATGTATCGTTTTTTTCAGAACGAGAGAAGGGGAGAAGGAGGAGAGAGATTTAAGTGCCACGTGGGTAATATTAATTTTTGTATTGTTGTACATGACGAGTGAGCCACGTGGGCAATATTCAACAAATATGGACAAATCAAATAAGGAAAATAAAACACAGCCATCCAAGACAGGGGAAGGTCCTCTCGCGGGGAGGCGTATGATGCAACACAGAGAAAGCCGAAAGGAGTCTGTGTTGCTGACTAACCTTCTTTCTTCTAAGAGAACTTCCAGATTTGGCACCTGGAATGTTCGGACATTAAACGAACAAGGGAAAGTGGCGCAAGTAGCAGCAGAAATGAGGGAATACAAAATCGAGGTTCTGGGAATGTGTGAAACCAAGTGGAAGGGGGTAGACAGGAAGAAACTCATCACAGGTGAATTGGTGCTGTCCTCAGGACATGAAGACGAAAGTTCACACCACAGTGAAGGGGTAGCTCTTATGTTATCTAAAGAAGCACAGAAAGCACTCATTGAATGGGAAGCTGTTGGACCCAGAATAATAACAGCTTCTTTCAAAACAGCTAAAAAGAAAATTCATGTAAATGTCATCCAATGTTATGCACCAACTAATGACAAAGAAGAGTCTGTGAAAGAAGCATTTTATACTAAACTACAGGAAATTATGGATAAAGTAAAAAGAAGAGACATCACAATTTTGATGGGTGACATGAATGCAAAGATAGGTACAGCCAACACTGGATTCGAAGAAGTCATGGGAAAACATGGGCTAGGAGTAATGAATGAAAATGGAGAGCTATTCGCAAACTTCTGTGCTTCATATCAACTGGCTATAGGAGGAAGCATGTTTCCACATAAGAGAATACACAAGGCAACATGGATATCACCAGACCATAGAACAGAAAATCAGATAGATCATATATGCATAAACAAGAAGTTTAGATCATCATTGCAGGATGTAAAGGTATATAGAGGAGCAGATGTGGCATCAGATCACCATCTTCTGATAGCCAAAGTAAAAAATGAAACTCAAGAGATATGCAACAATGCAAAATTATAGACAACAGTTTAATGTAGGACAGCTAAGAAATCAAGAAACAAGAGACAAATTTGCGGTCACAGTATCCAACAAATTCCAAGTGCTTCAACAGCTGGAAGATGTAGAGAATACAGAAGACTATTGGCAGCAGGTCAAAACAGTATGGAAGGAGACATGTGAAGAAATACTGGGGAAAAGGGAAAGACAACAAAAAGCATGGATAACAACAGAAACCATCAATAAGATAAAAGACAGAAAAAACAAGAAAGCAGAGTTAAACACAAGCAAAACTAGAAGCTCCAAAGCCAAGGCTCAAGAAGTGTACACAGAAGCAACAAAGAAGTAAAAAGAAGTATCAAAAGAGACAAGAGGAAGTATATTGAGGAGTTGGCAAGAGAGGCAGAAGATGCTGCAGCCAAAGGAAATATGAGAGAACTGTATAGCAGCACAAAGAAGCTAACAGGGAAATACAAGCAAACAAGTTGCCTCATAAAAGACAAGAATGGGAAACTGCTCAGCAATATACAAGAGCAAATGAAGAGGTGGACAGAATATTTTGGGGACCTTCTCAATAGACCAGCTCCACAAAACCCGCCGGACATCCAGCCAGCAGAAGAAGAGCTACAAATTAACGGTGAAAGACCAACAAAGGAAGAAATAAAGAAAGCCATAAAGCTTCTAAGAGAGGGAAAAGCATCTGGACCTGATGGCATTCCAGCAGAGGCCATCAAAGCAGATATCGACACGGCTACAGAGATGTTATATAAATTACTTGGTAAAGTCTGGGAAAAGGAAGAGATACCAGCAGAATGGAAGGAAGGATATCTGGTTAAGTTGCCTAAGAAGGGAAATTTACAAGAGTGCTCAAACTATAGAGGAATAATGTTACTATCAGTGCCAGGAAAAGTATTAAACAGGATTATCCTTGAGAGATTAAAAGAGTTCATAGACAAGAAACTGAGAGATGAACAAGCAGGTTTTCGACAAAACAGATCATGTACAGACCAGATAGCCACTTTGAGAATAATAGTTGAACAAAGTCTGGAATGGAATTCACCACTATACATCGGATTTGTGGACTACGAAAAGGCATTTGACAGTGTAGACAGAGAATCACTTTGGAAATTGATGAGGCATTATGGAGTTCCCCTGAAGATCATTAATTTAATAAAGAAAACATATGAAGACATGACATGCAGAGTTCTTCACGAAGGACAGCTTACAGAACCGTTTGGGATAAGAACAGGAGTGCGACAGGGATGCCTCTTGTCTCCATTTCTTTTCTTGCTGGCAATAGATTGGGTTATGAGATCATCGACAACACACAACAGAAATGGAATCCAGTGGACTCTGACTAAGCAGTTGGATGATCTGGATTTTGCTGATGACTTGGCTCTTCTGTCCAATAACCGTAATCAGATGCAGGACAAATTGAAAACACTCGATGAGAGGTCACAGCAATTGGGTCTGAAAATACACAGGGAAAAGACAAAAATAATGAGAATAAATGTAGGTAATGATAACAGGGTTGAACTTGAAGAAACACCAATTCAAGATGTTGAATCATACACATATCTTGGCAGTAATATAGACAAAGTTGGAGGGACAGACAGCGATATCAAAATAAGAATACAAAAGGCAAGAGGAGCTTTCATTGCATTGGGAAATATATGGAGATCAAGAGAAATTGGATCCAACACGAAAATAAGAATCTTCAACTCAAATGTGAAGTCAGTCCTATTGTATGGCTTGGAGACATGGAGAACAACAAAGACAACAACCAAAAAGCTACAGACTTTCATAAATGGGTGCTTGCGTAGAATAGAGGGATTAAAATGGTATGACAAGGTTACCAACGTGGAACTGATGACAAGAACTAGACAAGTGCCAGTGGAACAAGAGATGAGAAGAAGACGATGGCGATGGATAGGACACACACTGAGGAAACCTGTTGATAGCATTACAAGGCAGTCCTTGTTCTGGAACCCCCAGGGCAAGAGAGGCAGAGGAAGACCAAGAAGTACATGGAGAAGAGAGTTGGAAACAGAGGTGAAAATGATGAGGAGAACATGGAAAGAACTTGAGATGATGGCACGGGACAGGAGGACTTGGCATGTGTTTGTTGAAGGCCTATGCTCCTTTGGGAGTGGAGGGTTATGAATGAATGAATGGGTAATATTAATTTTTGTATTGTTGTACATGACGAGTGAGCCACGTGGGCAATATTATTTTATGTATTGTTGTAAATGACGAGTGAAGGGGAGTTAGGTTAGAGATGCGTTAGGTTGGAATTGTTATACAATAGACGCATCTTCTTTTAATTTCAGCGAGTCACGGCGGAAACAGTGGGGAGCATAATTTTGTCAAATAAAATTATCCACGGCAAAAGACATATCTCAGGGTCAGAGTACTCGAGTTATCGTCAGGAGCAAAAGAAAATTACCCTATGGTCTCTGGCAGTGAAGTCCCTATGCTTCAGCTGGAACAGGGTTTATTTATCATACAGCCGAGAGCATCGCTATTTTAGTCTCTAGCAACGGCAGGTGGCCGTGAGACTGGGTTAAATCGTATACAGCCGGAAATCAAGGCTGTGTTTGCCTCTAAATCTGGAGCGGGTTGGAGGAGCAAATCATAGAAGCTATTCAGCAGCAGAGAAGTTTGTCGACAGTTTATCAAGTACCTCATACTTGACGCCAGAACTTCATCATCATCACCAAATTCAGGAACAGGTGACAGGGTTACCATACCTAGGTCCTGAAAGTAACGAAAGAAGAGCGTAACGGAGACGCCGCATCATCAGTCGTCGAGTGTTGGAGAGACACTGAGACCAAGGGAGAGAGAGAGATAGAGAGAGAGAGAAGGAGGGGGAAAATAGACAGGACCAGTAGAGTCTGTTTTAGTATCTACTCGAAGGATAGACACTGAGCCATTGTATTACTCCAAGTCTATTATTATAGCATTTCCAGTGGTGTTCGATAGCGGCGCATATCGCCTAACAAGTGGAAAGCTGTGTAGACGGTTCGTTGAGGAAGAGTCAACCAGACTGAGACAGTAGAATCTTATTTGTATTAGAGAGTGGAGGCTAAAGTGGACAGCCCCCACAATAGTAGAGTTATTTAATCACTAATCATTTTATTGTTCCTCAGCAGGGTGACAGAAAGAGTGAATGTGATTTGGGTTTTTTTTGTTTCTAGTGTCTATCTAATCTAATTGGCACGTTGTTTTCAGGCCGTGCACCAGTGCACGCTATCGACTGACTTGATGACGTATGATGCCATTTTATGTTTTTCTTGTATGTAAATAAATATATATAATATATTTACTGGATCAGCTTCTACTCTTTACTATACTTACTTTATGTCGTCTGTATAGTGGTGTCTGTGGTCGTTGTATACACCTTATCTCCTTGTATTTAAAGGTGCTAGAGGAGGGTGAGATTATTGCCATTTTGAAGTCACGAAGCGGCAAGGGGAAAATCAAATCCTGGTTCTATCCCTTGAGCCAATAGTCTCATCTGTCCACAGGCATGTCATTTTCCATCTAAATTCTATCTTCTCAGACTTTCTCATACTAGGGTCTTGTTTTCATTCAGGCAAACTCTAAAAACTTAAAACCACTTCGTGACACGTTGGAAGAAAAGCACGCTTATAAAAGAGAGGCCCCAAGCTACACAATATCTACAGTTATATGTGCCTTGAGTATAACGCGATTCTAATTCATCAGCTGCGGATAATAGTCCTGAGTGGTAAGCAAACTCTCAGTATTCGCTTAATTAGCTAACTCTAATATCAAGGGATTAGTTAATTAATGTAAAGTGTAAAATACTTAATAACGTGTTTTAATTTCTTTACATTAGATTGATAGCTATTTTGCAATTATGTGTTATGAATGTTATCATTGGTGTATCAGCTATGTAACTACTCCTACGAAACTGTTGACCACCACATCTTTGAGTGCCTAGCACTCGATGATGTTAGGAAAATGCTCCTGCCTCCAGATAAGTGGAACACCTTGTACGGAGAAACAAGATGTACAATGAACAAGTAGGTGAAATAACATTCGTCCAGTGCAGTCATGCATGAACGCACACGGCATGTATGCTTGTAACAAAGGTTGACCGGATTTGACCCGACCAGTGTGAGACTACTGCTAGACAGGAATTTGTAAACAAACGGACAGCCCACTTTAGTAGCAGTTTACCATCTCTTCTTGACTGTGCAAATGACTGGGAAATGGCAGTAGACCTACCTGGGCTAGGGGCATATTCAGAGAGTATCAGAAGATCTCGAAGACGGCCAGATACAGTGCTGCATTCCTCATCATCGCACCAGATTATAATAATTGAGCTGATCGTGCCATTTGAATCCAGATTGGACGAGCAACGCTCGTTCAAAGTGGTCAAGTATAATGATCTAGCCGCGGACTTGAGACGTGATGGGTTCACTGCAAGGGTCATGGCTGGTGAGGTGGGTGCAAGAGGTCTCGAGGCTGTCTCAGTGAATGATCTACTGAAACAGTTGGGTTTGAGGGGACAGTCAAGTACAAGGGCACTTAAGAGGTTCAGCGAAACTGCGGAAAAGGAATCGTGCTGGCTGTGAAACAACAATGGGATATGGAACTCAAGACAGTGATTTGTTTTCAACATGGAGGTTACACAATTGCCTCCAGCTGGCAGAAAATAGGAGTGAATTTGAAAGCAGCAGCCAAGAAGGAGTGGGTTCAATTCTCTGCAATAGACAACAGGAGGCTGACACTTGAGAGTCATGACCTAAGTGGGCCCGCCCCCTTAGATTGTAAAGGAGATTAAGGGGCCGAAACACTTGATCGACGGGGGGACTACTTCTGATGATCAGATTACCTCCTGTTGTATCGCTCTGTATAGAGTTTCCTATCAAAAGACTGACGTTACGGTTCGGGTACATATATTATTAGGCGCCATTCTGAGACGAAATGTCCAGAGTGGCCGTAGTTAACATATCTGTGTAAAACAGAAGATTGATTACCTGTATTATTTTCCACAGCGTAAGTGCTGAATCCTAGCCAGTTTTACAGCAGCGAGAAGCTGATCTCTGGAATTCGATTACTGTAATTTGTTGGGGGGGAAAAAAAAACTGCCTTGTTACTAGATGCTACAAGAGAACAAGCGGTTTTTTTCTCAAAACCTTCAGCGGTGATCACAAGTCAACAACCCTAAGCAGTCAACATTTCGTCAGCATCTCAACATCACAACCATGTGTCTTGGGTTAAGCTGACATTTTGATTTTTGTAGTTTCTTTATTCATTTACTAGACAACCAGATTCGCGCTTTCAACTGACCTGGTCAGCGTATTCGTACTCGACCCCCTCGCATTCAATAGGATGCGGTCAGTTCATGACTCAGTGGTTAGATGCCGATAAAAAACATTAGCCGCTCCAAGATAGCCCACTTTCTTCAAACATTGGCACCAGAACCGCGTGGAAAAGAAACTGAGGGCGAAAAGTACTAATTCTTGGCCTATCTGATAAACTGACCTGCACAGGGTAAGCAAATATCATAAAGAAAATAGCTTCTAAATCTAGATAAGCTTAAATAACTAAAAGAATAATGTTGATAACAGGTCATCATTATTGGGATATTAATAATAATTTCATGCTGTAGAAATGATTGATTTACCCTAATGATTTCATGTTTTTCTTATATATGATATCAATGTCATTATTTCATGTTTTCATACATATGATATCAATGTCATTATTTCATGTTTTTCATACATATGATATCAATGTCATTATTTCATGTTTTCATACATATGATATCAATGTCATTATTTCATGTTTTTCTTATATATGATATCAATGTCATTATTTCATGTTTTCATACATATGATATCAATGTCATTATTTCATGTTTTTCACACATATGATATCAATGTCATTATTTCATGTTTTCATATAAGTTTATAGTATGATCTTCATGCTCCTTTTATAAAATAAGACAATGTATGATGATTGGCTGATTATCTACAATAAAGGGAAGAGTGAAGGAAGGAAAGCACATGTAACATAATGTGACCCCTTCGCGTCAGTCTTGCATGACTAACGGCTGAGCGGAATGGTGTTTATACAAACGACACACGGTAAACAATGAAAGAACAAACCAACAAGCGACTGAACGATTTGTGAGACATAAACAGACTCTGCTTTCCATGATTACGAGACAATGAAAGTTTTCAGAAAAAAGAAGACATGTGTATATGAGATTTGGTAAGTTTATTCAAATACTTAACTTCTCCGTAATTACGAGAGAAGTAACGACGGCGTTATTCTTTTCAGTCCTGACGAAGCGTGAACAAGCAGTTGGTTGAAGACGTTATCGTGCAGATGTCTGGAAGAGTGCGAGTCGATCAGCCCAGATCCTGGTAGCCAGAGGAAGTCAAAAGCACCCCTTCCCCACGCTACAATACATAACTCTGCTCTACTCTAGTCTACCAGCTCACATCATCCTGAACAGGCACTATCAAAGGAGACTAGAGCTAAGTGATATTAAACGCCACTGAAAAACGAACTCTACTTGCTAGCCAATGATTAAAACTTTATTTTCTGAAACTTTTTAACCCAAAATCGGGCAGAGACAGTAACAATTTGTTGTTCCTCAAAGTAAACCAGTATTTTAAATATATTTCTTAGTAACGATTAACAAGGTTTTTTTCTTCCATTCTATTTTGATAAATGTCAAATTTTACTGTATTACAATTTTGCCCTCTATTTTACCATTTACTGTAAACGTTGGAGTTACTTACTTACTTACTTAGTCGTTCCCCTTCTACCGTGAGGTGTAGAGGTTTGGAAGAGGGAGCGCCAAACTATCCTATCGGCTGTCTTCCTCCTGGCCTGGTTCCATTCTAGTCCTCGGTCTTTCAAAGATTGTCTAATGTTGTCCTCCCAGCGGACTCTGGGTCGTCCTGGGGGTCTGGATCCTTGGCTCTTTGTTTCCCATGCTTGTCGTGGTAGCCGATCTTCTCCCATTCTGCAGACATGGCCAAACCATCTTAATTGGGACTGTTCTACTTGGGTCTGCAGGGGGTGGGATTTAAGCCTTGACGTATCGTCTGGTTGCGTACCATGTCTCTTCTTATTACTTCAACCACCTTCCTCAGATACCTCATTTCTGAGGTTTGGATCTGGCTTTTGTGGGTTGTAGTCATTGCCCATGACTCGCATCCATATGTCAAGACTGGGACATAGGTGGAGCGGTATACAGCCATCTTCGTTTTCTTACCAACCTCTCTCTTGCTGAGGAATCCTTGATTTATGGCCTGAAAAAGTCTCCCAGCTGCTGCTTTTCGAGTGGCCAACTCTTCTTTGATGCCTCCCTTTCGGTCTATAATAGCTCCGAGGTATTTAAAGTGGTCGACCTGTTCCAGGACCTGTTCTCCCAGCTTAATCTGATGTCTTCTTTCTTCTCGTGATATCACCATGGATTTTGTTTTAGAGATGCTTATGACCATCCCTTTCTTCTCCAGCTCTTGCAGGTTGGATTGGAGATGTGCCTCTGATTTAGCAATCAGGGCAACATCATCAGCAAATGCCAGCTCCGAAATATAAACCTGTCTCATCTTCCAGTACCCCACTGAATACTTTCTTGTTCTCTCCTTACATGCCTTGATGACATCGTCCATGAGGAGTATGAAAAGGTGTTGGAGTTGCATTGGTGAATTATAGTTTTCGTCCAGAATACTAAATTACTAACATCCACTCCATCTTTCTGTCAATCAACTAATTAAAATCTACTGTAGCTCCTTGCAATCTATATCGACAGTGAGTGAGTGAGTGTAACAAAGGCAAGTGTCGCCAGAAGTGATTACCAGAGTACAGCCCTAACAGTGTGTATCACATGGGATCACCTGTTACTTTTCTTGTTTACACTTCTCTTCAACACAATAATGTCCTCCTGTCTTCTGCCAGTCTAGCTGGAGCGAAACTCTGAGCATGTCTGCTTCATATGGACTAAATTTTGAAGTGGTACAGAACTGAACATCTTCAGTTATCTGAATCACCACTTTTCTCTACTTGCTTGCGACACCAGGTTAACAAAATGTCCAGTCATCTCTTGGTCTGAAGCGCGCCCCCCATCCCCCCTCCTCCAAACCCTTGATATAAATTATTCTGTGTGAAATTCATGCCTACTGTGACGCCAAGGAGAAGTCCAAGCAGATAAGTTAACCGAAACACCAGGAGAAATTCTGAGTTCATTTTCAAAGATAGTCGAAAGAATTAACTCTCCGTCAGTGAGGAAATTAGCCTTTTATCTGAACGTAAGACACTGACAGCATTCTTAATTTTTCATTAAGTAATTTCATAACTTTTCATCTTCTAGTATTTTTTCAATTACAGGATAACATTGATTTTCCTACCGTAATTAAAGTAATGCAGTACATTCTGTAAATCACAATCATTCTGAGTTTGACTTAGTAGATTGTATATTATGTTAATCACAATCAGTCTGAGTTTGACTTAGTAGATTGTATATTCTGTTCAGACAAACATACTCCCCCTCCTTGTATTACTTGTTTACTACTACGTCTTCTATAAAAAGATTGAGTAAGAAAGAGTTATTCGTGGCCACAAAAATTCAAGGGTTGGTAGTCTTAAAGGTGTTTGTAACTTTTACAAGATAGGTCTGAGATATTTATGGTCCTGTCCGAGCAGAGGTGATAGTGGTAACTATGTGAGAGTAAGGTGTAAGAAATAGTTTTTCTCACGAGGGTGATAGTGTAAGAGGAAGATCAGTCTATGGATAGAGTAGTTTCTCTAATCCAGTCTATCTTTACGACTATATTTTAATCAGACGCACTTCCTCTCCTTATACAAAATACAAGTTACACTGCACCCACATACATACAATTCTGTGACAAATACGCACAAACGTGAAAACAAACTATGGATAACAGATATGGGTAGGGGTTGACCAACACAATAACTTAATGTGTATTAAGTTTATTAACACTAGAAATTCACAACATCAAGCATATACATCAATAAAGCATGGTTTACAGACAAATGAAATTAACCCAATAGGTCCTCCCCTCTGATAAAGGAAAAGAAAAGAAGATCCTGTCATGGAATATTCTAATCCACATATATAAATTATCAATTAAATATAAAGCCTAATAAATACATATAATAAAGAAAAGAGCAATGGTAAAATGACAGTGCTGTCACAAAGAATGTACTCGAAATCCCCCTTGTTTTCTGCTTCGTCTGCAAATTGTAACGCTTTCACGTTGATATAAAAGCTTACTGTATTATTACCCGCCTTCTTCAATGAAACGTGTGCTGTATTTCTTGGAAAAACATTAAGAGGCAGACTGCGTAATGACCTAAATTTTAAATTCCATTCATGTCTTTTTCTACATTACGTTACCAAAACGAACGAACAGATGGACAAAAGGATAGCGAGAAGGGAGAGGCAGAAAGCCGAACATTAAACACGCGTCGCGCGATACACAATTACTACTATCACGCGTGTTAGGCTACAAGCACTAACTTTTTTTTTTCAGACGGACAGTGATAAAATACACTACCCTTCCCCAGAGTTAGGTTTTAAAATCATAAAAAACGTTTATTAGGAAAGATAACAATAGATGGGTTTACGGTTGAAAACATAACAGTACCCAGACAGCATATCTTCGAAACAGGAGGTAGAAAATACATATTTTGAACGCAGCCACGTAGCTCTTTTAAAGTGGGAAAATTGGGTTCCTTAGGGCTTGCTGACAAATAATATGTAAAACGTTACGCCAATAGTCCAGGAATTAATAAATTATACCCAAAATAAAATAGTGAGGCTGCCTGACAGCATGAAATCATTTCTGCTCATAAAATTTTTTATAACGTGTTTGAAAAAAACCTTACGTTACATAAATAGCCTACCATGTAAACTCCAAATTGATTGGAGCGCAACAAATGAAAGCCTAACCACGATTGGTCGAACTATAAATACTATCTTTCGTTGTTAGGGGAAACGGGAAAAGGTAACATTTTTTCAAACACTTGTCGAAACGTGGCTCATTGGCCAGTCTCGCTGATATACACACTTGGGAGCGTTAGTTCGAGACCACTTGTTTAAATGATCTTGATAAAGCAACAGTGCGTTGAAGCCAGCTCATAATTGTGTTAAATAAAAGCCTGGAACATAGGCAGATGGAAATTTGTGCCAGTTTGTGCCAGAATTCATTGCTAATCAACGTATCTGTGTTTATTCGTATGAATTGTGGTAAGCTTGAACCATTCAATATCTTTTAATGAAAATTGAATGTGAATTGTTGATTTATGCCTGTATATATATGTGTAGTTCAGTGGCAAATGTGAGGTAAAGCCTGTAATGCTCCAGCCTGAACAGAGGGTGTCGGAGGGTAGTAAAACGGCATGGAATGGCCAAATAGTACACTGACACCTGGATGATTGATTAGACAGAAATAATGCTGGAAGTGCAGAGGCGTAGTGACCATTAAGGATGGTAATGCTGGTATAAAGTATTTCAGATGAAGCTGACTGTTGGCCTAACGCTCTGAACGCAATGTTTGTGATGTATTGTGATCAGTGTAAAAAGAAAATATAAATTAGTTATGAAGTAGAAGGTACATCCTTCTTGATTTCAGGGACAGTGGTCTTGATGGTACTGAGCAGCACCTGGTCAGAGCTTTGCTGAATCCAGTGTCGGACAGCATACTCCTTGGTCCTTTTAGCTATCAGTGAGGTGTCTCCAGAGCCCAGAGGAGAATTCGAGCAGAGGAGTCCTTTCCTGCCGCCATCACGCCAGATAAGCTAACTTGGCCAGCTGAGCTCAACATTATGTCCCCTCATCTTGAACTGACTTTGTAAAATTAACATTAAGAGGGGAATTTACTTGTCTTAAAATCAGGAACTGTGAACATCTCCAATACTAGTCCCTAAAGACAAACTATTGAAGTCATGATGACAAATACCAACAGAGCTTGAACAAAACAAAACCAGTATTACCTCATTTTACTACTACACAACTGACACACATAGAACATTTGTAATAATATATGTCACTACAATATTCATATTAAATACATTCTGTACATAACTTGTAATTTAAATTGATTGTGATTCCTGGTTCCCTTGTAGTTGAATCAGGACACATATTCATTCATGCCAGTAATGAATACATATTGTTATTTGAAAGTTTATCAGTGACTCTTTTAAGATATCTTTGTAGAGTGTTATATGTATGTGAGTGTCACAGTGTTGTCAAGAGTAGTGGATTAAATTAAATTGTTTATCTGTCTGTTGTTGTGACTTACACTTCATCATACACATACCCTAGACACATAACGTAGCATCACACTATTCCAGAATAATTCTGACTGAGATATAGAGATATGTGGTAGCAAGTAAGGTTATCTATAATACACTACTCTTAATAGATATAGATACCTTCACAGCTGATCTCAGTCAGTACACTAAGTCCCCTATAAATATTTATAACATCCCACTTCACCACATATATTGGGGTCTCGCTCCCGGGATTTTGAATCTTTCCCTATTAAAAATATTGGGGGTAATTCACTTCAGGGAATATAAGAATTAAAAGGTATCCTTGGGTGGAATTAAATAAGGTTGAGCTCACGGTGCCTGTGTTGTCCATTAGAGATTGAATTGTTGGTTAGACATTGTATAAATTTACATAATAGACAATGGCGGACCTGGCCAAATTTCGATCTGCTGCGGTTCAGACTGCAAAAGAGTTAGGATTAGATGGGCAAGCTATGGTTGCCTATGTCACGACGGAATGTGACAAATTTATTGAACGTGAAGAAAGAAGGTTTGAAGCCGAAAGAAAGTTAGAGGCTGACAAGGAAATTAAGAAGTTACAGTTTGAGGCTGAGGCTGAGACTAAGAGGTTGCAGATTGAGGCTGACAAAGAGGCTAAAGCATTGGAAGCCGAGGAAAGAAGACAGGCTGCAGAAAGAGAAGAGAAGAAATTAGCTGCAGAAAGGGAAGAGAAGAGATTAGCTGCAGAAAGGGAAGCAGAAAAGGAGGAGAAGAGATTACAAAGGGAACATGAGTTACGACTAAGGGAGTTTGAGTTTCAAGGCCATGCTCCTGAAAATGGTGCCAGTCCCTTTGCCTCTGATGCTACGGTTACTCAAGGAGCCTCAACCTCAGCTATGAATTTTCATTTAGATCATTTTGTTGAGAAAGACGATGATATTGAGAGCTACCTAAATAGGTATGAACTATTAGCTACCACGTATGGGTTAGAGAGAGAAAGGTGGAGCTTAAAGTTATCTCAGGGACTTCGTGGGGCAGCTTATGAAGTTTTTGCAAAAATGAGCAGAGGTGATCAGGAAAATTATGACATGCTAAAGCAGGCTCTTTTGTTAAGGTATGAAAAGAATGCAGAGTTTTACAGGAAAAAAATTTAGGAATGCTAAACTACTGTCAGGTGAAACCTATCACCAGTTCTCTGCACGAATAGAGACATACTTGGAGAAATGGACTTCTCTGGGGAAAACCCAAGATCTTAAGGAAATGGTCCTTATAGAGCAACTAAGAGAGTCCATGGCTCCAGACCTGAGAAAGTTTCTCATGGAACAAGGTGCAGAGAGGCTGGGTGAGTTGCTAAATGTTGCTGAAAGGTATCAAGCAGCTCAAGCAGAGGTAACAGGTAATAAAAAGAAACAGGTGGATAACTTTAGGGCACCACAGAACTTTAATAAATTTGATCCTAAGGATCAAAATAAAGGTAAGCACCAATTTGATAGGCCACGGTATGAAAATAAAAATAAATTCCCACAATTCGATGAAAGGAAATATGATGAAAGAAAATCTTTCAACCAAGGAAAAAGGTGGTGTAACAATTGTCAGATGGACAATCATGACACTGACCGTTGCAGAAGGAAACCTGTGTATATGGCAACCCTTCAGGTCAGGTCGACCTCAAGACAGGAGGAGGATATTATGTTAGATACCACTCCAGAAGAGATGAGGAAGGCACAGGCTGGGGATAAAACACTCAAGCCTTGTTTCAGAAAATTGTCAACTTGTCATACAACTCCAGGCAAGGGAGATTTTTACATGAAAAACAAGTTGATGTATAGGAAGGCCGGAACTAGATCCCATGGTCACGGACAGCTGGTTCTTCCAAAAAGATATAGGGCAGACTTAATAAGGAGTCTACATGTGAAACCAGATGGGGACCATGAGAAAATAGGTACCATCATTCAAAAGGTGGCTCACAATTATTATTGGCCCAAAGCAAGATGGGACATTGAGAATTTTGTAGAAAGGTGTAGCATAGCACATGAGGGAACACCCACAAGTGGGAACATGGATCAGGACCTGGACACGCCACGGTGCAAAATTAGGCCTGATAATAAAAAGAGATATAAATTTGATAAAGTGGACCAAATGGAATGGGAAGCCCCTTTTCACGGACAAGCTTCACTTAACTGTTTTACTATGGCCACTATGCGGAGAGTGCAAAAAGATGTCTTACCCCAGGATAAGCCGACAATCCCTCAATCGGACTTAAACAAACTGGAGGAAGAAGATGTAGAGAGGAAATCTCTCATCAAGAATTTTAAGAGGGGAGAAAGCCCCAAAAGAAAAATTGGTAGCGGTCGTTTTGTGAATGATAATTCTGGGAGGAAAAATCATCACTATAAAGCTTCGAGTGGAAGAGACCATACCGGTGCATGGACAAATAGGTCCACACAATTAAAGGTCCATATGTAGCTTTGTTAAGAACGTGGACTGATGAAAAGGCAGAGGAAAACATTACATCTTCATACCAATATGTGAATGAGCTGACCACTCGGTTGAAAACTGGCTGGAAACTTGCCAATGAAAATTTGAAACAAGCCAGGAAGAAACATGCTGCCTATTATAACAGGAAGGCGAAAGACAGAGATTTGGCTGTGGGAGAGAAAGTACTACTTCTTTTGCCTGAGAGTCAGAATAAGTTACAAATTGGATGGCAGGGTCCATATACAGTTTTAGAGAAGGTGTCTAGAACAAATTATAAGATAGATAAGAAGGGGAAAGAAAAAATCTATCATGTGAATCTCCTGAAGAAATATTTGGAAAGAGAACATCAGGAAGAGACACACTTGTTGACCTTGTCCATCGCCATGGAGATGAAAAAGGAACCACTTTCATCATTTGAATATCCATTACACCCCTGTGAGACAGCAGCACAGGTGAAAATCAGTACACATTTAACGAAAACTCAGAAAGAGAGAGTGCAACAGGTTCTAAATAATCATGCAGAGGTGTTAACAGACCGACCAGGGCATACAAAACTATTGGAATATGATATGAAACTAATAGACTCCACACCTGTCTGTATGAAACCATATTCGATTCCGTTTGCTAAGGAGAAAGCTTTGAAGGAAGAGATAGACTATCTGTTGAAGGAAGGAATTATTTCGCACAGTGAGTCTTCGTATAGTTCCGGTGTTGTACTCTTAAGGAAGCCCTCTGGAGAACATAGACTCTGTATAGATTACAGGAGACTGAATGCTATTACAGAAGGACAGGTGGATCCATTGCCGGATACAAATCAGCTGTTTGCCAGACTAAATAAAGCTAAATATTTCTCAAAAGTGGATCTGAGTAAAGGATACTATCAGATTCCAGTAAAGCCTGAGGTTAGACCATACCTAGCTTTTAGTACCTCAGAAGGACACTATGAGTTTAATAGATTGCCATTTGGATTGAAGAATGCGCCTAGTGTCTTCTCTAGAATGATGAGAAAATTATTGGATCCTCTGAATAATCCCTGTATAACAAATTTTATGGATGATATCCTTATAGCAACAGAAACATTTGAGGAACACATTGACTCTCTGAACATGCTGTTTGATCGACTTAGGGAGGCAAATTTAACAGCCCGACCAACCAAATGTTGCGTTGGATGTAAAGAATTGGAATTTTTGGGACACACAGTTTATCAGGGAAACATGACCCCTGACCCAAAGAATTTAGAGAAACTACAGAAAGCCCCGAGACCACAAACCAAGAAGGACGTGAGATCCTTTGTCTCATTATGTGGTTTCTACCAGAAGTATATCAAGAACTTTAATTCCATATGTGCACCGTTAACTGAATTGACACGTAAAGGACTTCCAGATCGCATTACATGGACACCACAATGTGAAATGACTTACCAAGAATTGAAGGAAAAGCTCACAAGTAAACCCATTTTGAAATTACCTGACTTAAGTCAAGAATTCATAGTAAGGACGGATGCAAGTAATATTGGGTTAGGTGCAACTCTACTACAGAAATCAGATGCATTGGATGGGGAATTAAGCCCAGTGGCATATGCTAGCAGAAAGTTGAATAAAGCTGAAATCAACTACTCAACTAGCGAAAAAGAATGTCTTGCAGTAATATGGGCAATAAAGAAATTCAATATTTATCTATATGGGAAGGCATTTAAGTTGCAAACAGATCACAAACCTTTATCGTTTTTAGCACAGGCTAAGCATGAGAACTCTAGGTTACTCCGATGGTCTTTGCTTCTGGCTCCATATAATTTTAGCATTGAGTATATATCTGGAAAAACCAATTTGGGAGCTGATTTTTTAAGCCGCCATCCGTGTGATGAGAATCACCGTAAACCCCAGAAATAATAATAAATTTCTCTATGTGTATATAGAATAAAGGACTGACATATAATGTCTGTTTTAAGAGGGGAGGTGTCATGAAATATTCTAATCCACATATATAAATTATTAGGTAAATATAAAGCCTAATAAATACATATAATAAAGAAAAGAGCAATGGTAAAATGACAGTGCTGTCACAAAGAATGTACTCGAAATCCCCCTTGTTTTCTGCTTCGTCTGCAAATTGTAACGCTTTCACGTTGATATAAAAGCTTACTGTATTATTACCCGCCTTCTTCAATGAAACGTGTGCTGTATTTCTTGGAAAAACATTAAGAGGCAGACTGCGTAATGACCTAAATTTTAAATTCCATTCATGTCTTTTTCTACATTACGTTACCAAAACGAACGAACAGATGGACAAAAGGATAGCGAGAAGGGAGAGGCAGAAAGCCGAACATTAAACACGCGTCGCGCGATACACAATTACTACTATCACGCGTGTTAGGCTACAAGCACTAACTTTTTTTTTTCAGACGGACAGTGATAAAATACACTACCCTTCCCAGAGTTAGGTTTTAAAATCATAAAAAACGCTTATTAGGAAAGATAACAATAGATGGGTTTACGGTTGAAAACATAACAGTACCCAGACAGCATATCTTCGAAACAGGAGGTAGAAAATACATATTTTGAACGCAGCCACGTAGCTCTTTTAAAGTGGGAAAATTGGGTTCCTTAGGGCTTGCTGACAAATAATATGTAAAACGTTACGCCAATAGTCCAGGAATTAATAAATTATACCCAAAATAAAATAGTGAGGCTGCCTGACAGCATGAAATCATTTCTGCTCATAAAATTTTTTATAACGTGTTTGAAAAAAACCTTACGTTACATAAATAGCCTACCATGTAAACTCCAAATTGATTGGAGCGCAACAAATGAAAGCCTAACCACGATTGGTCGAACTATAAATACTATCTTTCGTTGTTAGGGGAAACGGGAAAAGGTAACATTTTTTCAAACACTTGTCGAAACGTGGCTCATTGGCCAGTCTCGCTGATATACACACTTGGGAGCGTTAGTTCGAGACCACTTGTTTAAATGATCTTGATAAAGCAACAGTGCGTTGAAGCCAGCTCATAATTGTGTTAAATAAAAGCCTGGAACATAGGCAGATGGAAATTTGTGCCAGTTTGTGCCAGAATTCATTGCTAATCAACGTATCTGTGTTTATTCGTATGAATTGTGGTAAGCTTGAACCATTCAATATCTTTTAATGAAAATTGAATGTGAATTGTTGATTTATGCCTGTATATATATGTGTAGTTCAGTGGCAAATGTGAGGTAAAGCCTGTAATGCTCCAGCCTGAACAGAGGGTGTCGGAGGGTAGTAAAACGGCATGGAATGGCCAAATAGTACACTGACACCTGGATGATTGATTAGACAGAAATAATGCTGGAAGTGCAGAGGCGTAGTGACCATTAAGGATGGTAATGCTGGTATAAAGTATTTCAGATGAAGCTGACTGTTGGCCTAACGCTCTGAACGCAATGTTTGTGATGTATTGTGATCAGTGTAAAAGAAAATATAAATTAGTTATGAAGTAGAAGGTACATCCTTCTTGATTTCAGGGACAGTGGTCTTGATGGTACTGAGCAGCACCTGGTCAGAGCTTTGCTGAATCCAGTGTCGGACAGCATACTCCTTGGTCCTTTTAGCTATCAGTGAGGTGTCTCCAGAGCCCAGAGGAGAATTCGAGCAGAGGAGTCCTTTCCTGCCGCCATCACGCCAGATAAGCTAACTTGGCCAGCTGAGCTCAACATTATGTCCCCTCATCTTGAACTGACTTTGTAAAATTAACATTAAGAGGGGAATTTACTTGTCTTAAAAATCAGGAACTGTGAACATCTCCAATACTAGTCCCTAAAGACAAACTATTGAAGTCATGATGACAAATACCAACAGAGCTTGAACAAAACAAAACCAGTATTACCTCATTTTACTACTACACAACTGACACACATAGAACATTTGTAATAATATATGTCACTACAATATTCATATTAAATACATTCTGTACATAACTTGTAATTTAAATTGATTGTGATTCCTGGTTCCCTTGTAGTTGAATCAGGACACATATTCATTCATGCCAGTAATGAATACATATTGTTATTTGAAAGTTTATCAGTGACTCTTTTAAGATATCTTTGTAGAGTGTTATATGTATGTGAGTGTCACAGTGTTGTCAAGAGTAGTGGATTAAATTAAATTGTTTATCTGTCTGTTGTTGTGACTTACACTTCATCATACACATACCCTAGACACATAACGTAGCATCACACTATTCCAGAATAATTCTGACTGAGATATAGAGATATGTGGTAGCAAGTAAGGTTATCTATAATACACTACTCTTAATAGATATAGATACCTTCACAGCTGATCTCAGTCAGTACACTAAGTCCCCTATAAATATTTATAACATCCCACTTCACCACATATATTGGGGTCTCGCTCTTGGGATTTTGAATCTTTCCCTATTAAAAAATATTGGGGGTAATTCACTTCAGGGAATATAAGAATTAAAAGGTATCCTTGGGTGGAATTAAATAAGGTTGAGCTCACGGTGCCTGTGTTGTCCATTAGAGATTGAATTGTTGGTTAGACATTGTATAAATTTACATAATAGACAATGGCGGACCTGGCCAAATTTCGATCTGCTGCGGTTCAGACTGCAAAAGAGTTAGGATTAGATGGGCAAGCTATGGTTGCCTATGTCACGACGGAATGTGACAAATTTATTGAACGTGAAGAAAGAAGGTTTGAAGCCGAAAGAAAGTTAGAGGCTGACAAGGAAATTAAGAAGTTACAGTTTGAGGCTGAGGCTGAGACTAAGAGGTTGCAGATTGAGGCTGACAAAGAGGCAAAAGCATTGGAAGCCGAGGAAAGAAGACAGGCTGCAGAAAGAGAAGAGAAGAAATTAGCTGCAGAAAGGGAAGAGAAGAGATTAGCTGCAGAAAGGGAAGCAGAAAAGGAGGAGAAGAGATTACAAAGGGAACATGAGTTACGACTAAGGGAGTTTGAGTTTCAAGGCCATGCTCCTGAAAATGGTGCCAGTCCCTTTGCCTCTGATGCTACGGTTACTCAAGGAGCCTCAACCTCAGCTATGAATTTTCATTTAGATCATTTTGTTGAGAAAGACGATGATATTGAGAGCTACCTAAATAGGTATGAACTATTAGCTACCACGTATGGGTTAGAGAGAGAAAGGTGGAGCTTAAAGTTATCTCAGGGACTTCGTGGGGCAGCTTATGAAGTTTTTGCAAAAATGAGCAGAGGTGATCAGGAAAATTATGACATGCTAAAGCAGGCTCTTTTGTTAAGGTATGAAAAGAATGCAGAGTTTTACAGGAAAAAATTTAGGAATGCTAAACTACTGTCAGGTGAAACCTATCACCAGTTCTCTGCACGAATAGAGACATACTTGGAGAAATGGACTTCTCTGGGGAAAACCCAAGATCTTAAGGAAATGGTCCTTATAGAGCAACTAAGAGAGTCCATGGCTCCAGACCTGAGAAAGTTTCTCATGGAACAAGGTGCAGAGAGGCTGGGTGAGTTGCTAAATGTTGCTGAAAGGTATCAAGCAGCTCAAGCAGAGGTAACAGGTAATAAAAAGAAACAGGTGGATAACTTTAGGGCACCACAGAACTTTAATAAATTTGATCCTAGGGATCAAAATAAAGGTAAGCACCAATTTGATAGGCCACGGTATGAAAATAAAAATAAATTCCCACAATTCGATGAAAGGAAATATGATGAAAGAAAATCTTTCAACCAAGGAAAAAGGTGGTGTAAGAATTGTCAGATGGACAATCATGACACTGACCGTTGCAGAAGGAAACCTGTGTATATGGCAACCCTTCAGGTCAGGTCGACCTCAAGACAGGAGGAGGATATTATGTTAGATACCACTCCAGAAGAGATGAGGAAGGCACAGGCTGGGGATAAAACACTCAAGCCTTGTTTCAGAAAATTGTCAACTTGTCATACAACTCCAGGCAAGGGAGATTTTTACATGAAAAACAAGTTGATGTATAGGAAGACTGGAACTAGATCCAATGGTCACGGACAGCTGGTTCTTCCAAAAAGATATAGGGCAGACTTAATAAGGAGTCTACATGTGAAACCAGATGGGGACCATGAGAAAATAGGTACCATCATTCAAAAGGTGGCTCACAATTATTATTGGCCCAAAGCAAGATGGGACATTGAGAATTTTGTAGAAAGGTGTAGCATAGCACATGAGGGAACACCCACAAGTGGGAACATGGATCAGGACCTGGACACGCCCCGGGGCAAAATTAGGCCTGATAATAAAAAGAAAAATAAATTTGATAAAGTGGACCAAATGGAATGGGAAGCCCCTTTTCACGGACAAGCTTCACTTAACTGTTTTACAATGGCCACTATGCGGAGAGTGCAAAAAGATGTCTTACCCCAGGATAAGCCGACAATCCCTCAATCGGACTTAAACAAACTGGAGGAAGAAGATGTAGAGAGGAAATCTCTCATCAAGAATTTTAAGAGGGGAGAAAGCCCCAAAAGAAAAATTGGTAGCGGTCGTTTTGTGAATGATAATTCTGGGAGGAAAAATCATCACTATAAAGCTTCGAGTGGAAGAGACCATACCGGTGCATGGACAAATAGGTCCACACAATTAAAGGTCCATATGTAGCTATGTTAAGAACGTGGACTGATGAAAGGCAGAGGAAAACATTACATCTTCATACCAATATGTGAATGAGCTGACCACTCGGTTAAAAACTGGCTGGAAACTTGCCAATGAAAATTTGAAACAAGCCAGGAAGAAACATGCTGCCTATTATAACAGGAAGGCGAAAGACAGAAATTTGGCTGTGGGAGAGAAAGTACTGCTTCTTTTGCCTGGGAGTCAGAATAGTTACAAATTGGATGGCAGGGTCCATATACAGTTCTAGAGAAGGTGTCTAGAACAAATTATAAGATAGATAAGAAGGGGAAAGAAAAAATCTATCATGTGAATCTCCTGAAGAAATATTTGGAAAGAGAACATCAGGAAGAGACACACTTGTTGACCTTGTCCATCGCCATGGAGATGAAAAAGGAACCACTTTCATCATTTGAATATCCATTACACCCCTGTGAGACAGCAGCACAGGTGAAAATCAGTACACATTTAACGAAAACTCAGAAAGAGAGAGTGCAACAGGTTCTAAATAATCATGCAGAGGTGTTAACAGACCGACCAGGGCATACAAACCTATTGGAATATGATATGAAACTCATAGACTCCACACCTGTCTGTATGAAACCATATTCGATTCCGTTTGCTAAGGAAAAAGCTTTGAAGGAAGAGATAGACTATCTGTTGAAGGAAGGAATTATTTCGCACAGTGAGTCTTCGTATAGTTCCGGGGTTGTACTCTTAAGGAAGCCCTCTGGAGAACATAGACTCTGTATAGATTACAGGAGACTGAATGCTATTACAGAAGGACAGGTGGATCCATTGCCGGATACAAATCAGCTGTTTGCCAGACTAAATAAAGCTAAATATTTCTCAAAAGTGGATCTGAGTAAAGGATACTATCAGATTCCAGTAAAGCCTGAGGTTAGACCATACCTAGCTTTTAGTACCTCAGAAGGACACTATGAGTTTAATAGATTGCCATTTGGATTGAAGAATGCGCCTAGTGTCTTCTCTAGAATGATGAGAAAATTATTGGATCCTCTGAATAATCCCTGTATAACAAATTTTATGGATGATATCCTTATAGCAACAGAAACATTTGAGGAACACATTGACTCTCTGAACATGCTGTTTGATCGACTTAGGGAGGCAAATTTAACAGCCCGACCAACCAAATGTTGCGTTGGATGTAAAGAATTGGAATTTTTGGGACACACAGTTTATCAGGGAAACATGACCCCTGACCCAAAGAATTTAGAGAAACTACAGAAAGCCCCGAGACCACAAACCAAGAAGGACGTGAGATCCTTTGTCTCATTATGTGGTTTCTACCAGAAGTATATCAAAAACTTTAATTCCATATGTGCACCGTTTACTGAATTGACACGTAAAGGACTTCCAGATCGCATTACATGGACACCACAATGTGAAATGACTTACCAAGAATTGAAGGAAAAGCTCACAAGTAAACCCATTTTGAAATTACCTGACTTAAGTCAAGAATTCATAGTAAGGACGGATGCAAGTAATATTGGGTTAGGTGCAACTCTACTACAGAAATCAGATGCATTGGATGGGGAATTAAGCCCAGTGGCATATGCTAGCAGAAAGTTGAATAAAGCTGAAATCAACTACTCAACTAGCGAAAAAGAATGTCTTGCAGTAATATGGGCAATAAAGAAATTCAATATTTATCTATATGGGAAGGCATTTAAGTTGCAAACAGATCACAAACCTTTATCGTTTTTAGCACAGGCTAAGCATGAGAACTCTAGGTTACTCCGATGGTCTTTGCTTCTGGCTCCATATAATTTTAGCATTGAGTATATATCTGGAAAAACCAATTTGGGAGCTGATTTTTTAAGCCGCCATCCGTGTGATGAGAATCACCGTAAACCCCAGAAATAATAATAAATTTCTCTATGTGTATATAGAATAAAGGACTGACATATAATGTCTGTTTTAAGAGGGGAGGTGTCATGAAATATTCTAATCCACATATATAAATTATTAGGTAAATATAAAGCCTAACAAATAAAATTAATAAAGAGAAGAGCAATGGTAAAATGACAGTGCTGTCACAAAGAATGTACTCGAAATCCCCCTTGTTTTCTGCTTCGTCTGCAAATTGTAACGCTTTCACGTTGATATAAAAGCTTACTGTATTATTACCCGCCTTCTTCAATGAAACGTGTGCTGTATTTCTTGGAAAAACATTAAGAGGCAGACTGCGTAATGACCTAAATTTTAAATTCCATTCATGTCTTTTTCTACATTACGTTACCAAAACGAACGAACAGATGGACAAAAGGATAGCGAGAAGGGAGAGGCAGAAAGCCGAACATTAAACACGCGTCGCGCGATACACAATTACTACTATCACGCGTGTTAGGCTACAAGCACTAACTTTTTTTTTTCAGACGGACAGTGATAAAATACACTACCCTTCCCCAGAGTTAGGTTTTAAAATCATAAAAAACGCTTATTAGGAAAGATAACAATAGATGGGTTTACGGTTGAAAACATAACAGTACCCAGACAGCATATCTTCGAAACAGGAGGTAGAAAATACATATTTTGAACGCAGCCACGTAGCTCTTTTAAAGTGGGAAAATTGGGTTCCTTAGGGCTTGCTGACAAATAATATGTAAAACGTTACGCCAATAGTCCAGGAATTAATAAATTATACCCAAAATAAAATAGTGAGGCTGCCTGACAGCATGAAATCATTTCTGCTCATAAAATTTTTTATAACGTGTTTGAAAAAAACCTTACGTTACATAAATAGCCTACCATGTAAACTCCAAATTGATTGGAGCGCAACAAATGAAAGCCTAACCACGATTGGTCGAACTATAAATACTATCTTTCGTTGTTAGGGGAAACGGGAAAAGGTAACATTTTTTCAAACACTTGTCGAAACGTGGCTCATTGGCCAGTCTCGCTGATATACACACTTGGGAGCGTTAGTTCGAGACCACTTGTTTAAATGATCTTGATAAAGCAACAGTGCGTTGAAGCCAGCTCATAATTGTGTTAAATAAAAGCCTGGAACATAGGCAGATGGAAATTTGTGCCAGTTTGTGCCAGAATTCATTGCTAATCAACGTATCTGTGTTTATTCGTATGAATTGTGGTAAGCTTGAACCATTCAATATCTTTTAATGAAAATTGAATGTGAATTGTTGATTTATGCCTGTATATATATGTGTAGTTCAGTGGCAAATGTGAGGTAAAGCCTGTAATGCTCCAGCCTGAACAGAGGGTGTCGGAGGGTAGTAAAACGGCATGGAATGGCCAAATAGTACACTGACACCTGGATGATTGATTAGACAGAAATAATGCTGGAAGTGCAGAGGCGTAGTGACCATTAAGGATGGTAATGCTGGTATAAAGTATTTCAGATGAAGCTGACTGTTGGCCTAACGCTCTGAACGCAATGTTTGTGATGTATTGTGATCAGTGTAAAAAGAAAATATAAATTAGTTATGAAGTAGAAGGTACATCCTTCTTGATTTCAGGGACAGTGGTCTTGATGGTACTGAGCAGCACCTGGTCAGAGCTTTGCTGAATCCAGTGTCGGACAGCATACTCCTTGGTCCTTTTAGCTATCAGTGAGGTGTCTCCAGAGCCCAGAGGAGAATTCGAGCAGAGGAGTCCTTTCCTGCCGCCATCACGCCAGATAAGCTAACTTGGCCAGCTGAGCTCAACATTATGTCCCCTCATCTTGAACTGACTTTGTAAAATTAACATTAAGAGGGGAATTTACTTGTCTTAAAATCAGGAACTGTGAACATCTCCAATACTAGTCCCTAAAGACAAACTATTGAAGTCATGATGACAAATACCAACAGAGATTGAACAAAACAAAACCAGTATTACCTCATTTTACTACTACACAACTGACACACATAGAACATTTGTAATAATATATGTCACTACAATATTCATACTAAATACATTCTGTACATAACTTGTAATTTAAATTGATTGTGATTCCTGGTTCCCTTGTAGTTGAATCAGGACACATATTCATTCATGCCAGTAATGAATACATATTGTTATTTGAAAGTTTATCAGTGACTCTTTTAAGATATCTTTGTAGAGTGTTATATGTATGTGAGTGTCACAGTGTTGTCAAGAGTAGTGGATTAAATTAAATTGTTTATCTGTCTGTTGTTGTGACTTACACTTCATCATACACATACCCTAGACACATAACGTAGCATCACACTATTCCAGAATAATTCTGACTGAGATATAGAGATATGTGGTAGCAAGTAAGGTTATCTATAATACACTACTCTTAATAGATATAGATACCTTCACAGCTGATCTCAGTCAGTACACTAAGTCCCCTATAAATATTTATAACATCCCACTTCACCACAGATCCCAACAGAGGTTAATTAACCCAAAAGATCAAAAGTTAACAATCAGGGTATAGAATGGTCAGTACGGGAAAAGAACAAGTTCCTAATTAAGCTATCCCGTAAATACTCAGGTTAGTGAGAAACAAAAAAAAAGAAGATTTGTATGATAGTGGTAACAAAAGAAAAATATGTTTCTCTCGGTTCATTCACTCATTCATACTGTGGCCACACGCATACTCGCTTACCCAATAGTTGTCTCAGGTATTCCTTGGAAATAAACACTAACAAGTACTATGACCCTACAGTGTCTGATTATTTGCCAACTCCAGCGCCAAACTATCCTTAGTGCTGACTGCTAGTTTCAAGGGAGTCGCCGAAGTTGGTGCGTTAATTGGTTTCCTGGATAAATCCTGTATCACTGCATTTAGTTGGTTGGGATAAGTTGTATTCGTGGTGGTCACTGTCATAGAAAGGAAAATATATGGTTCCGGAGTTGTCTAGCCTATGGTTGCTGAGACACACTCTGTTACGTTATGAAATGTTAATGATAATAATTATCGGCTGTTCTCTAAGTTGATGGCCGAGTCTGAACAGTGAGTTCTCTTGAGTATAATCCCCGTGGACAAAAAAACTACTGCCATATGTCAGATAAATAAATAAATAAATAAATAAATAAATAAATAAATAAATATATATATATATATATATATATATATATATATATATATATATATATATATATATATATATATATTATATATATATATATATATATATATATATATATATATATATATATATATATTATATATATATATATATATAATATATATATATATATATATATATATATATATATATATATTGCCACTGCGGGCTAATGAGATTGATATCAATAAATCTGGTAATGTTCAGGTCCAGTTAATATTATGTTTATTGTTTCTAGTTTGGCCTCTCTCACGAATGAAGAAAATGGGCCGCACAGGTCACAACTCCAAGACTCAACAAATAACATAATATCTCTGGATAGTTTGTAAGACCATAAGACCGCTAGTTCGCTGGGTTTTTGATCAGCCTAGATTTAGGAAGAAATATAAACATGTTACTATAATATAAATATCCTATCCTAACACGCGTTAAGGCAAGACCTCTTAACCACTCCGTTATTAAATTATTTTAGAAATCACAAGTGTCTAGCTTATCTTATCGCTTTTAACACGTGATATAAACACTAGTCGTTTATAAAATTACACATAATGGATAGAAGTAAATTGTATTCCGTCAATTATAGATCACCTAGCGTCTTATTAGTTAATTAAACCATCTTTTACTGGGTGATAGCGAGTAATTAAGTTTACGTTACAGCTGGAAAAATTAGCTATATGTTATTTAATACGCTAGTCAATTAACACAGAAATCCCAGTGAAATATAATGAAGAACTTTAACACATTAAATCACTTAAATGCTAGTATATAATTTACCGCAAAACAGAGAAAAGAAACTATCTCCACGAAATCTAAGTAATCCTCTTTGTACTAAGGCTCTATGATGTCGAGCTAGAAATTTCAAAATTTCCTGAAGCGACTAGATACTGATTTTGAGGAGATGGAATATATATACAGAAACAGTGTAATCTCGCAGGACTATGACGAAAGTATCGCCTCGGGCAAATCAGCGGGGTTTTCTTCCAAGATAAAGAACTTCCTTCGTCCGCTCTGTTTGCCGGTGTCAATCGACAACAAAGGTTTCTGATCTCGGCGATCGTCTTCCCTGTATATAGAACATCACAGGATTCGCTCAAGCTTTTGGGGAACTTCAAAAGCCGTTGCCTTGCACGTGTTTTTGGGCCCGTGCGCTGTCAGTTGTCGTAATTTTGACAGCTTTGCTTGCATCGAGCTTCAAGCAAACTTACTATGTTCGTCCCCTTTGGAAGGAATGACAGTTATAGATCTAGTAGCAGCTCGTCAGCGCGTGAAACAAGACAAATAGGCGTGGCTAAAATGTGAGTTAGATAG
This sequence comes from Oreohelix idahoensis, assembly GCA_024509875.1. Classification (NCBI taxonomy): domain Eukaryota; kingdom Metazoa; phylum Mollusca; class Gastropoda; order Stylommatophora; family Oreohelicidae; genus Oreohelix; species Oreohelix idahoensis. The sequence goes on from JAMPIV010015350.1 coordinate 98,175, forward strand.
ATAGCGAGAAAGGCATGGATTTTGCGTAACAAACGTGCATACTAATGAGGGAAGCAAGGTGGAACGCAAGGTTGAACGGAATTAGGGGCGACGGTGGGAAGCAAGCGGGCGGATCATTGTAGTCTACACTGGTCAAAATGGAAGAATGAAGGAAATAGAAACAGAAGACAACAAAGAGAGAAGATATTGGATACCTGACATCATCTTGTTTGTTTTGTTTTTAAACCTTTATTTGCATTTCTTTTTTCTATTTACTGTACAGAATCATGTACATTTTACAAAATGAAATACATGGGAAGTACATTTATAAATTACATATAACCTTTCACTCTCCAATTTTTAATTTTTAATTTTTTAAAATTTTTTGTTGTTGCCAAATTAAACGTTAAGTTTTTTTTTGTGTACATTTCAAAAGGCGTGTACTTATTAACAACAAAAATATAGGTGTATATGCATATACACGCATGTACCCGTTCAAACACGTACATGCACATACGCACATACATGAAAAGTGCACACATATACATATTTGCATGTACAATCACCCGCACATATACCCTCATACACATACATATATCTACGTCCACACGCTTACCATTATATATACGTATATATGTATATTTATATACATACTCATATACATATATGTGCACACACACATACACATACACCCATATATATATATATATATATATATATATATATATATATATATATATATATATATATATATATATATATATATATATATATATATATATATATATACGTACACACACATATACATATACATACACACACATACATACATAATTATCCTAAGACATAATGCTGTGGTGTGTGCAAAACTGAATGGCCTTTGTCTTTTCTGAAAATTACGTTAGCTGATTTAAGTGCTTTGTTTTCTGTGTGAATATATGTAGAAAAAGTTGAGAATTAAAAACTCTTTGCTCGTAGAGGGCTTTATTTCTACAAATCCATACCAGATGTCTATATTCTGCCAAAAGTGTTTGTAAAGATATTTCATTTTGTGGAGTCATCTTTGGAATGCTGCTAAACATAACTGCTTTATACATATCTACTTCTGTTGTTGTATGTTTTTCTAATGTCTGTTTCGAAGTGTTCAAAGTTTTTGTCACTGTATCGCAATAAAAGAAAATGTGTTCCTCTGTCTCCATGACGTTTATTCTACAAAGTTTACATTTGAGTAAAACTGTAATTTTATGTCTTTCTCTATACATGATCGGTGTTGAGTTAAATAATAATCTGTAAGTTATTTCCTTCACTCTTGGTGGTGTGTTTATTGTTTGTAAATGTGAGAATACCTGAGAATAACCTGATATCCCATATTTATAACCTCTCTTTATTCTTTGATACAGAGGAGGTTCTTGTGCCAAAACTAAATATGTATATACTTCTTTGGTTGTTCGATGTATTATCGCTTCGTTTCCTTGTATACATGCAACGCATTGTTTATAAAAGTTTGGTAAGACTCCAAAATGATGTGGTGCTAAATTGTTAAATTTATAAAATTTTGCTAATGATAGTCCAGTATAGTAATGTGATAAGGGATATTCATGTGGATAATTTATTATAATACTCATAAATTTGATCCTCATAGCTTGAATTTTGGTAGATATATCCTGTAGGGATATACCTCCCCTTGCTTTATCCTATATTAATGTTTTGAGTTTTATGTTATGTATTGTGTGACGGAAGATGAAATGTCTGATTAGAGAGTTCATTCTTGTTAGCGTTTTGTTTGGAGGGTTAAAAATATTACATATGTATAGTAACAGGGATAACATACGTGTTTACAATAATGCCTCTACCGAATATTGTAGCATTTTTATATTTGTAGCGTTCTAATTTATTTTCAGTTTTTGAGATCATATTTTTCCATGAAATTTACTCCGTATATTTTCATGTTATTAGTTTGCGCTAGCTGTAAAGGGAAGTCAGTTTTATTTGTCCACTGTCCTATGCCCATTATTTGTGATTTTTTAATGTTGATTTTTGAACCACTAGTTCTGCTAAACTTATCAAAGGTATCTAGGATATTTTTTTATTGATGAAATGTTTGGGGGGAAAAAAACCTGTGTCATCTGCGTATGCTATTAATTTCCTTACACCAACACCTGGTACAAAGACTCCTTGAATACTTGTATTTTTTCGGATACTTTCTAATAAGGGTTCCAAAACTAGTACATATAGTAAAGGAGACATTGGACAATCTTGTCTGACTGATCGAGTGAGAGGGATTTTTTACGTTACACACTGTAAAAATCATATATAAAACACCAGAAAGCAATTTGCTGATAAATCACACTGATTTATCAGCAAATTGCTTTCTGGTGTTTTATATATGATTTTTATCCAGGTTCTGAAATATTGGCCGAAATTATTTTCTTGTAGAATTTTGTGTAAAAAGGAATGTGAAACCCTGTCGAAAGCTTTTTCCTGATCTATGGACATTATTGCTGCAGGTGTGCTTTTGTCATGCGTGTAATGAATGATATCCCGAATGAAATGTGTATGTTTGTTTATGTTTCTATTTTTGACTCCACATTGTTGATCCTGGTGTATGAGTTTGTGCATAAAAGGTTTTAATTTTAATGTTAGGGCCTTGGTAAGTATTTTATCATCCGTATTAAGGAGAGAAAGTGGTCTGTCATTTTGCATGTATTTCTTGTCTGTGTTTACTTTGTGTATTACAGTTATGTAGGACTGATTTAAACTAGTGGGGAGTTCTTCTTTGTTAAAAGCTTCCTGAAGTGTTTTTAAAAGGAGTGGCCCGAGTAGTTGAAAAAATTTTGAATAAAATTCCACTGATAGACCGTCTGGGCCAGAAGTCTTTTGTTTTTGTAGTGTGTTTAAGGCAGACTGTAGGTTATTTACTGTGAGAGGTTCATCAAAAATATTTTTTTCGTAGTCATTTAACCGTGAGCTACAGGCTGGGGAAAATTCTCCCGTTGTAGACTGTGTAGAGTCTTGCGTGTATAATTGAGAGTAAAACTCGTGAAAGGCTTTGATTATATCCGGGATGGTTGTTAATTCTTTGTCCGATTTATCAGCAATTTTGTGTATTTGTCTGCTCTTTTGTATGTTTTGTTCTATTGTTAGAAATTGTTTACTCAGTGTCTCTTGTATTGGGACGTGTGGTGAAGTGGGATGTTATAAATATTTATAGGGGACTTAGTGTACTGACTGAGATCAGCTGTGAAGGTATCTATATCTATTAAGAGTAGTGTATTATAGATAACCTTACTTGCTACCACATATCTATATATCTCAGTCAGAATTATTCTGGAATAGTGTGATGACTACGTTATGTGTCTAGGGTATGTGTATGATGAAGTGTAAGTCACAACAACAGACAGATAACAATTTAATTTAATCCACTACTCTTGACAACACTGTGACACTCACATACATATAACACTCTATGAGAATATCTTAAGGAGTCACTGATAACTTTTCAAATAACAATATGTATTCATGGTTATCATAAAGGTATATGTGTCCTGATTCAAATACAAAGGAACCAGGAATCACAATCAATTTTAATTACAAGTATATGTACAGACTTTATCAATATGAATATTGTAGTGACATATATTATTAAAATATCCTATGTGTGTCAGTTGTGTAGTGGTAATATGAGGTAATACTGGTTTTGTTTTGTTCAAGCTCTGTTGGTATTTGTCATCATGACTTCAATAGTTTGTCTTTTGGGACTAGTATTGGAGATGTTCTCAGTCCTGATATTAAGACAATTAAATTCCCCTCTGAATGTTATTTTTACAAAGTTATTTCAAGATGAGGGGACATAATGTTGAGCTCAGCTGGCCAAATCAGCTTATCTTGCGTGATGGCGGCAGGAAAGGACTCCTCTGCTCGAATTCTCCCCTGGGCTCTGGAGACACATCACTGATAGCTAAATGGACCAAGGAGTATGCTGTCCGACTCTGGATTCAGCAAAGCTCTGACCAGGTGCTGCTCAGTACCATCAAGACCACGGTCCCTGAAAACAAGAAGGATGTACCTTCTACTTCATAACTAATTGATACTCTAGTTCTACACTGAGCACAATACAACACAAACATTGAGTTCAGAGCGTTAGGCCAACTGTCAGCTTCATCTGAAATACTTTATACCAGCATTACCCTCCTTAATGGTCACTACGCCTCTGCACTTCCAGCATTATTTCTGTCTAATCAATCATCCAGGTGTCAGTGTACTATTTGGCCATTCCATGCCGTTTTACTTCCCTCCGACACCCTCTGTTCAGGCTGGAGCATTATAGGCTTTATCTCCTGTTTGCCACTGAACTACACATATATATACAGGCATAAATTAACAATTTACATTCAATTTTCATTAAAAGATACTGAATGGTTCAAGCTTACCACAATTTCATGGAAATAAACACAGATACGTTGATTAGCAATGAATTCTGGCACAATTACTGGCACAAATTCCCATCTGCTTATGTTCCAGGCTTTTATTTAACACAAATATGAGCTGGCTTCAACGCACTGTTGCTTTATCAAGATTATTTGCACTAGTGGTCTCGAACTAACGCTCCTAAGTGAGTATATCAGCGAGTCTAGCCAATGAGGCCACGTTTCGACAAGTGTTTGAAAAAATGTTACCTTTTCACGTCTCCCCTAACAACGAAAGATAGTATTTATAGCCCGACCAATCGTGGCTAGTCTTTCATTTGTTGCGCTCCAATCAATTTGGAGTTTACATGGTAGGCTAATTCTGTAACGTAAGATTTTTTTCAAACACGTTAAAAAAAAATTTTATGAGCAGAAATGATTCCATGCTGTCAGGCATCCCCACTATTTTATTTTGGGTATAATTTATTAATTCCTGGACTATTTTCGTAACGTTTTACATATTCTTTGTCAGCAAGCCCTAAGGAACCCAAATATCCAAATTTAAAAGAGCTACGTGGCTGCGTTCAAAATATGTATTTTCTACCTCCTGTTTCGAAGATGTGCTGTCTGGGTACTGTTATGTTTTCAACCGTAAACCCATCTATTGTTATCTTTCCTAATAAGCGTTTTTTTATGATTTTAAAACCCAACTCTGGGAAGGGTAGTGAATTTATCACTGTCCGTCCGAAAAAGTTAGTGCTTGTAGCCTAACACGCGTGATAGTAGTAATTGTGTATCGCGCGACGCGTGTTGCATGCGTTCCTGATTTTCAGCCCTCCCTCTCTCTTTATCCTTTAGTCCATCTGTTCGTTCGTTTTGGTAACGCAGTATAATTAATGTTAGGATTAATTTAGGTCATTACGCAGGGTGCCTCTCAATGTTTTTCCAAGAAATACAGCACACGTTTCATTGAAGAAAGCGGGTATAATACAGTAAGCTTTTACTATCAACGTGAAAGCGTTACAATTTGCAGACGAAGCAGAAAACAAGGGGGATTTCGAGTACTGTCATTGTGACAGCACTGTTCTTTACCATTCTTCTTCCTTTATTTATTATATGTATTTATTAGGCTTTATATTTACTTGATAATTTATATATGTGGATTAGAATATTCCACGACATCTCCCCTCTTAAAACAGACATTATATGTCAGTCCTTTATTCTATATACACATAGAGAAATTTATTATTATTTCTGGGGTTTACGGTGATTCTCATCACACGGATGGCGGCTTAAAAAATCCGCTCCCAAATTGGTTTTTCCAGATATATACTCAATGCTAAAATTATATGGAGCCAAAAGTAAAGACCATCGGAGTAACCTGGAGTTCTCATGCCTAGCCTGTGCTAGAAACGATAACGGTTTGTGGTCTGTTTGCAACTTAAATGCCTTCCCATATAGATAAATATTGAATTTCTTTATCGCCCATATTACTGCAAGACATTCCTTTTCGCTAGTTGAGTAGTTGATTTCAGCTTTATTCAACTTTCTGCTAGCATATGCCACTGGGCTTAATTCCCCATCCAATGCATCTGATTTCTGTAGTAGAGTTGCACCTAACCCAATATTACTTGCATCCGTCCTTACTATGAATTCTTGACTTAAGTCAGGTAATTTCAAAATGGGTTTACTTGTGAGCTTTTCCTTCAATTCTTGGTAAGTCATTTCACATTGTGGTGTCCATGTAATGCGATCTGGATGTCCTTTACGTGTCAATTCAGTTAACGGTGCACATATGGAATTAAAGTTTTTGATATACTTCTGGTAGAAACCACATAATGAGACAAAGGATCTCACATCCTTCTTGGTTTGTGGTCTCGGGGCTTTCTGTAGTTTCTCTAAATTCTTTGGGTCAGGGGTCATGTTTCCCTGATAAACTGTGTGTCCCAAAAATTCCAATTCTTTACATCCAACGCAACATTTGGTGGGTCGGGCTGTTAAATTTGCCTCCCTAAGTCGATCAAACAGCATGTTCAGAGAGTCAATGTGTTCCTCAAATGTTTCTGTTGCTATAAGGATATCATCCATAAAATTTGTTATACAGGGATTATTCAGAGGATCCAATAATTTTCTCATCATTCTAGAGAAGACACTAGGCGCATTCTTCAATCCAACAGGCAATATATTAAACTCATAGTGTCCTTCTGAGGTACTAAAAGCTAGGTATGGTCTAACCTCAGGCTTTACTGGAATCTGATAGTATCCTTTACTCAGATCCACTTTTGAGAAATATTTAGCTTTATTTAGTCTGCAAACAGCTGATTTGTATCCGGCAATGGATCCACCTGTCCTTCTGTAATAGCATTCAGTCTCCTGTAATCTATACAGAGTCTATGTTCTCCAGAGGGCTTCCTTAAGAGTACAACACCGGAACTATACGAAGACTCACTGTGCGAAATAATTCCTTCCTTCAACAGATAGTCTATCTCTTCCTTCAAAGCTTTTTCCTTAGCAAACGGAATCGAATATGGTTTCATACAGACAGGTGTGGAGTCTATTAGTTTCATATCATATTCCAATAGGTTTGTATGCCCTGGTCGGTCTGTTAACACCTCTGCATGATTATTTAGAACCTGTTGCACTCTCTCTTTCTGAGTTTTCGTTAAATGTGTACTGATTTTCACCTGTGCTGCTGTCTCACAGGGGTGTAATGGATATTCAAATGATGAAAGTGGTTCCTTTTTCATCTCCATGGCGATGGACAAGGTCAACAAGTGTGTCTCTTCCTGATGTTCTCTTTCCAAATATGTCTTCAGGAGATTCACATGATAGATTTTTTCTTTCCCCTTCTTATCTATCTTATAATTTGTTCTAGACACCTTCTCTAGAACTGTATATGGACCCTGCCATCCAATTTGTAACTTATTCTGACTCCCAGGCAAAAGAAGCAGTACTTTCTCTCCCACAGCCAAATTTCTGTCTTTCGCCTTCCTGTTATAATAGGCAGCATGTTTCTTCCTGGCTTGTTTCAAATTTTCATTGGCAAGTTTCCAGCCAGTTTTTAACCGAGTGGTCAGCTCATTCACATATTGGTATGAAGATGTAATGTTTTCCTCTGCCTTTTCATCAGTCCACGTTCTTAACATAGCTACATATGGACCTTTAATTGTGTGGACCTATTTGTCCATGCACCGGTATGGTCTCTTCCACTCGAAGCTTTATAGTGATGATTTTTCCTCCCAGAATTATCATTCACAAAACGACCGCTACCAATTTTTCTTTTGGGGCTTTCTCCCCACTTAAAATTCTTGATGAGAGATTTCCTCCCTACATCCTCTTCCTCCAGTTTGTTTAAGTCCGATTGAGGGATTGTCGGCTTATCCTGGGGTAAGACATCTTTTTGCACTCTCCGCATAGTGGCCATTGTAAAACAGTTAAGTGAAGCTTGTCCGTGAAAAGGGGCTTCCCATTCCATTTGGTCCACTTTATCAAATCTATTTTTCTTTTTATTATCAGGCCTAATTTTGCCCCGTGGCGTGTCCAGGTCCTGATCCATGTTCCCACTTGTGGGTGTTCCCTCATGTGCTATGCTACACCTTTCTACAAAATTTTCAATGTCCCATCTTGCTTTGGGCCAATAATAATTGTGAGCCACCTTTTGAATGATGGTACCTATTTTCTCATGGTCCCCATCTGGTTTCACATGTAGGCTCCTTATTAAGTCTGCCCTATATCTTTTAGGAAGTACCAGTTGTCCCTGACCTTTGGATCTAGCTCCAGTCTTCCTATACATCAACTTGTTTTTCATGTAAAAATCTCCCTTGCCTGGAGTTGTATGACAAGTTGACAATTTTCTGAAACAAGGCTTGAGTGTTTTATCCCCAGCCTGTGCCTTCCTCATCTCTTCTGGAGTGGTATCTAACATAATATCCTCCTCCTGTCTTGAGGTCGACCTGACCTGAAGGGTTGCCATATACACAGGTTTCCTTCTGCAACGGTCAGTGTCATGATTGTCCATCTGACAATTCTTACACCACCTTTTTCCTTAGTTGAAAGATTTTCTTTCATCATATTTCCTTTCATCGAATTGTGGGAATTTATTTTTATTTTCATACCGTGGCCTATCAAATTGGTGCTTACCTTTATTTTGATCCTTAGGATCAAATTTATTAAAGTTCTGGGGTGCCCTAAAGTTATCCACTTGTTTCTTTTTATTACCTGTTACCTCTGCTTGAGCTGCTTGATACCTTTCAGCAACATTTAGCAACTCACCCAGCCTCTCTGCACCTTGTTCCATGAGAAACTTTCTCAGGTCTGGAGCCATGGACTCTCTTAATTGCTCTATAAGGACCATTTCCTTAAGATCTTGGGTTTTCCCCAGAGAAGTCCATTTCTCCAAGTATGTCTCTATTCGTGCAGAGAACTGGTGATAGGTTTCACCTGACAGTAGTTTAGCATTCCTAAATTTTTTCCTATAAAATTCTGCATTCTTTTCATACCTTAACAAAAGAGCCTGCTTTAGCATGTCATAATTTTCCTGATCACCTCTGCTCATTTTTGCAAAAACTTCATAAGCTGCCCCACGAAGTCCCTGAGATAACTTTAAGCTCCACCTTTCTCTCTCTAACCCATACGTGGTAGCTAATAGTTCATATCTATTTATATAGCTCTCAATATCATCGTCTTTCTCAACAAAATGATCTAAATGAAAGTTCATAGCTGAGGTTGAGGCTCCCTGAGTAACCGTAGCATCAGAGGCAAAGGGACTGGCACCATTTTCAGGAGCATGGCCTTGAAACTCAAACTCCCTTAGTCGTAATTCATGTTCCCTTTGTAATCTTTTCTCCTCCTTTTCTGCTTCCCTCTCTGCAGCTAATCTCTTCTCTTCCCTTTCTGCAGCTAATTTCTTCTCTTCCCTTTCTGCAGCTAATCTTTTGTCTTCTCTTTCTGCTTCCAATTTCTTAGCCTCTTTGTCAGCCTCAATCTGCAACCTCTTAGTCTCAGCCTCAGCTTGCAACCTCTTAGTCTCAGCCTCTAACTTTCTTTCGGCTTCAAACCTTCTTTCTTCGCGTTCAATAAATTTGTCACATTCCGTAGTGACATAGGCAACCATAACTTGCCCATCTAATCCTAACTCTTTTGCAGTCTGTACAGCAGCAGATCGAAACTTGGCCAGGTCCGCCATTGTCTATCAGGTAAATTTCTACAATGTCTAACCAACAATTTAATCTCTAAATATATCTAATGGACAACACAGGCACCGTGAGCTCAACCTTATTTAATTCCACCCAAGGATACCTTTTAATTCTTATATTCCCTGAAGTGAATTACCCCCCAATATTTTTAATAGGGAAAGATTCAAAATCCCAAGAGCGAGACCCCAATATATGTGGTGAAGTGGGATGTTATAAATATTTATAGGGGACTTAGTGTACTGACTGAGATCAGCTGTGAAGGTATCTATATCTATTAAGAGTAGTGTATTATAGATAACCTTACTTGCTACCACATATCTATATATCTCAGTCAGAATTATTCTGGAATAGTGTGATGACTACGTTATGTGTCTAGGGTATGTGTATGATGAAGTGTAAGTCACAACAACAGACAGATAACAATTTAATTTAATCCACTACTCTTGACAACACTGTGACACTCACATACATATAACACTCTATGAGAATATCTTAAGGAGTCACTGATAACTTTTCAAATAACAATATGTATTCATGGTTATCATAAAGGTATATGTGTCCTGATTCAAATACAAAGGAACCAGGAATCACAATCAATTTTAATTACAAGTATATGTACAGACTTTATCAATATGAATATTGTAGTGACATATATTATTAAAATATCCTATGTGTGTCAGTTGTGTAGTGGTAATATGAGGTAATACTGGTTTTGTTTTGTTCAAGCTCTGTTGGTATTTGTCATCATGACTTCAATAGTTTGTCTTTTGGGACTAGTATTGGAGATGTTCTCAGTCCTGATATTAAGACAATTAAATTCCCCTCTGAATGTTATTTTTACAAAGTTATTTCAAGATGAGGGGACATAATGTTGAGCTCAGCTGGCCAAATCAGCTTATCTTGCGTGATGGCGGCAGGAAAGGACTCCTCTGCTCGAATTCTCCTCTGGGCTCTGGAGACACCTCACTGATAGCTAAATGGACCAAGGAGTATGCTGTCCGACTCTGGATTCAGCAAAGCTCTGACCAGGTGCTGCTCAGTACCATCAAGACCACGGTCCCTGAAAACAAGAAGGATGTACCTTCTACTTCATAACTAATTGATACTCTAGTTCTGCACTGAGCACAATACAACACAAACATTGAGTTCAGAGCGTTAGGCCAACTGTCAGCTTCATCTGAAATACTTTATACCAGTATTTACCTCCTTAATGGTCACTACGCCTCTGCACTTCCAGCATTATTTCTGTCTAATCAATCATCCAGGTGTCAGTGTACTATTTGGCCATTCCATGCCGTTTTACTTCCCTCCGACACCCTCTGTTCAGGCTGGAGCATTATAGGCTTTATCTCCTGTTTGCCACTGAACTACACATATATATACAGGCATAAATTAACAATTTACATTCAATTTTCATTAAAAGATACTGAATGGTTCAAGCTTACCACAATTTCATGGAAATAAACACAGATACGTTGATTAGCAATGAATTCTGGCACAATTACTGGCACAAATTCCCATCTGCTTATGTTCCAGGCTTTTATTTAACACAAATATGAGCTGGCTTCAACGCACTGTTGCTTTATCAAGATTATTTGCACTAATGGTCTCGAACTAACGCTCCTAAGTGAGTATATCAGCGAGTCTAGCCAATGAGGCCACGTTTCGACAAGTGTTTGAAAAAATGTTACCTTTTCACGTCTCCCCTAACAACGAAAGATAGTATTTATAGCCCGACCAATCGTGGCTAGTCTTTCATTTGTTGCGCTCCAATCAATTTGGAGTTTACATGGTAGGCTAATTCTGTAACGTAAGATTTTTTTCAAACACGTTATAAAAAAATTTTATGAGCAGAAATGATTCCATGCTGTCAGGCATCCCCACTATTTTATTTTGGGTATAATTTATTAATTCCTGGACTATTTTCGTAACGTTTTACATATTCTTTGTCAGCAAGCCCTAAGGAACCCAAATATCCAAATTTAAAAGAGCTACGTGGCTGCGTTCAAAATATGTATTTTCTACCTCCTGTTTCGAAGATGTGCTGTCTGGGTACTGTTATGTTTTCAACCGTAAACCCATCTATTGTTATCTTTCCTAATAAGCGTTTTTTATGATTTTAAAACCCAACTCTGGGAAGGGTAGTGAATTTATCACTGTCCGTCCGAAAAAGTTAGTGCTTGTAGCCTAACACGCGTGATAGTAGTAATTGTGTATCGCGCGACGCGTGTTGCATGCGTTCCTGATTTTCAGCCCTCCCTCTCTCTTTATCCTTTAGTCCATCTGTTCGTTCGTTTTGGTAACGCAGTATAATTAATGTTAGGATTAATTTAGGTCATTACGCAGGGTGCCTCTCAATGTTTTTCCAAGAAATACAGCACACGTTTCATTGAAGAAAGCGGGTATAATACAGTAAGCTTTTACTATCAACGTGAAAGCGTTACAATTTGCAGACGAAGCAGAAAACAAGGGGGATTTCGAGTACTGTCATTGTGACAGCACTGTTCTTTACCATTCTTCTTCCTTTATTTATTATATGTATTTATTAGGCTTTATATTTACTTGATAATTTATATATGTGGATTAGAATATTCCACGACAGGACGTATGGTCTGGTTCTTACTTGAGCCACGTTAAATGTGTATTGGTCATACTTTGATATTTCTTCTTGTAGTGAAAAAATTTGCGGGGCATTCCTGTCTAATTTTTCGACTAGGAAAAGTGCTTTTTCTAACATCTGCTTTCGTTTTCTAAGATTTTTTTGTATGCGAGTTGCAATAGACTGTGTTACTTCTTTAATTGCTCTTTTTAGCAAATCCCAGTATTGTGTTATGTTTTCTGTTGGTGCAGTACTGGTGTAATCTTGAATGAGTTTTGTCATAGTAGTTATATAAAATTCGTTTCGTTGAACTTCCAGTGGGGAGATCTTTTCGTAAAGTTTAAATATTCTTTTCCGTTGACCGATAGAAGGACTGCTTTATGGTCAGAGAAATTAGTAGTATGATTTATGTTTCTTACTTTAATAATGGTGTAACTACTATGTATATAAAATCTGTCTAATCTCTTAGAACTTCCAAAGGGGCGTGTTCTGTTGGTGTGTGTTGTCTCTGTACCTTTTGGGTATTTTTTCCTGTATGCGTCTGATAAGTCGAGTTCCTCTAAGGTGTCTTGCAGTATGTCTATTTGCCTATGTTCTGTCCTCACTCGGTTGTTTGCGGAGTATAGTGTCCCTCGTATTCTATCTAACTCATGTAATACTAAGTTAAAGTCTCCTCCTATTATGACTCGGTTTCCTTTATATCTTTGAGTTACCGTGTCAGACAGTGTTTGGTAGAAGTGTAATTGTTGTGCTCTCACTGCTGGAGCATAAATGTTAATTAAGGTGTGTGTATCTGTGTGATCGTTTGAATTTCTTATTTGTATTATTGCAAACCTGCCTTCACTATCTTTATTTTTATGTGTTATTTCCCATTGATCTGAAGTCTGCAAGATAGCAGCTACTCCCGTGTGTGATGTTCCTAGGCTAAAATATGCGTGTCGTAAACCTAGTAGTGTTGTGATGTGGTTCGCACGTGATTCGTGACTAACAAAGGTTTCTTGTAGAAACATAAAATCTGGTTTATTTGTTTGAATTAAGGCTACAATTTTATCTGTCTTATTTATGAGACCTCTCACATAACGTTTAAACTGTTTGTCATTGTAGTGGGCGGTAGGAAGAAGTAATTGTGTTTATTTAAACCTAATTTTCTTCCAACAACGTTCAATACAAAGGTTCGAAAGGATAAGGGCAGGAAAACAAAACATTACCCTCGTGAATTCCATTCAGACACCTAGGTATACACCGATGTAAATACGAGGGGCGTTCAGAAAGTAATGCACCACATCGTTTATCTCAGCTAATAATGAAGATAGAAGCATGAAATTTTGCACACATCAAATATGGCATGTGCCAATTGGGTGCACCAAATTGCACTGCAACGGGCCAAATAATACGGCTGCCCTAAACCGTTGAAATGAAGCGTGTTAGCAACTTGCGTTATATGCAGCGAATTGTGATATAATTTCTCGTTGCAGAGAAGGAAACTGTTGTGAATATTCACAAGCGTCTATGTGATGTGTATGGAAGTTTTGCAGTCGACAGGAGTACAGTCAGTTGCTTGGTTCAGAGAAACAAAAAATCAGGAAGTGGAGATACGGAGCTGCTTGATCGGCCGCGCTGTGGACGTCCTGCCACAGCCACCAACGCAGAAATGTTGAAATGCGCTGAGGGCATTATTCTTACTGATAGGCGAATCACTACTCAACAATTAGTCATACAGCTGTCAGTCAGCATTAGTAGTGTAAATGCAGTTATAAAAACTCTCGGATTTTCTAAGGTTTGCGCAAGATGGGTTCCTCAAAGTCTCACAAATGACCACCGATTGCAAAGGAAAGCAATTTCTTCTGAATTATTGGAGCGTTTCAATGCTGATGGAGAGAACTTTTTGGCTAAGATCGTTACAGGCGACGAAACCTGGGTACATCATTTTGAACCTGAGACAAAAAGACAGTCAATGGAGTGGCATCATCCGCAATCACCAAGAAGAAAGAAATTCAAGACAATTCCTTTAGCTGGAAAGGTCATGATCACTGTCTTTTGGGACATTGAAGGTGTGATTCTTGTGGACGTTATGCCAAGAGGAGAGACAATCAATTCGCAAGCTTACATTAACGCATTGAAAAAACTCAACCAACGTTTTCGCAGAGTTCGGCCGCACAAGAATCCAGCAGACCTGCTTCTCCTTCACGACAATGCGCGCCCTCACACAAGTCTGGCAACACGGGAAGCAATCACCAAATTGGGTTGAACTGTACTACCCCATCCACCCTATAGTCCTGATTTGGCACCCTCTGATTTTCATCTATTTGGTCCACTTAAAGATGCACTCCGTGGGACAAGGTTTGAAGATGATGAAGGAGTGATTCATGCAGCGAAGAAATGGCTACATGATCAAGACAAAATCTGGTACGGGCTAGGAATACATGCACTTGTTTCGCGCTGGCATAAAGCCGTAAAAGTTGATGGGGATTATGTTGAATAATACCGATGTTTACATGACATATCCATGTATATTGTATATAAATTTCATGCTTTTTGAATAAACAGCTCCTGAGAAAAAACGATGTGGTGCATTACTTTCTGAACGCCCCTCGTATATGTATCTACTTTTTTATTATTTTGTTAAAATACCCCTTCAGTGGCTCAAAGTGAGGTCTATTGACTTTATTGGGTTAAATGTGTAAATTATGTGTGATCCCGGCCCTGGCTAAAACACTTTGATCTTACCAAAAGGCCGATGCAACTACTCATTAACAATAGAATTGCCAAACATGTATTACCGGTAATGGTTTTTTTTTAAAATTTTTTTAAATGTAAAAGTTTTGCCTCGTTTTGGCGAGGCGCGTCCTGTTCAACCCGGTCGGTTATATTAGGGCGCATGTCCATTTTTTCCCCTCGCATGAGGTCGCATTTGTTTTTCCTCGCATGAGGTCGCATTTTTTTTAACTCGCATGGGGTTGCATTGGCACACGCCCGACCCCGGCCCTGGTCAAGACACATGTCCGAACACAAAAAGACCCAATGACACATTTGTCACTGTAGTGATCTTCTGTGTTCTCACACAAAGGACCTAATGACACATGAATGTCACTGTGCTGATCCCTTGTGTTAAGACACATTGATCTTAGCCAAAGGCCGGATATTAGGGCGCATGTCCAAATATAATTTTTTTTTTTTTTTTTTTGGTGTGATAGCAAGTGTCTTTAATGCAGTGGCGTATTCTCTATGTGTGCTGTGCGTGCTGCACACACCTATGCCCGAAGGAAAATAAAAATGTAATGTATTATTCCATAAAATATTTCTCTTATAATGTTCTGCTTTCGGACCGCACGCATCAGGATAACGGATTTTCCCGCATAGAATCTACGAGTATATCTATAGCACGTTTCACTAGCTTTGCCCAACTTCAAAATGCTATATCTCAGCGAATATATAACGCATATAAGTGACATTTTGTGTGTGAATTTGAAGTGGTATAGACCCTATGAGTTAAATTTTTCATTAAAATGCGGCCATTGGTTTCAATTTTCATTTCTTTGCGATATAATATAAAATCCTACTTGCCAACACACATCACACGCACACATATTGAAATGTCTACAGTAAATTATACGACCTCATTTGCACATTTTTGATTTATCAAGCAATTGGCATGATTTTTGAGTGAAATTGCGTGAAATCGCACTTCTTGAACATAAAACAGTTTATATCCGGTGCAACGCACACATTGTCAATCAGAGGTGTGTCTACAAAAATTATTGTGTGGTTAAGAAGGAAAAATGAGTCTCCGAGTACATTTTATGACATTACAGCAAATCACAAATAGGATTTTTAAGTATTTCTGCAATGAAGCTACTCGAGGAAAACTATATCATTCTATTTCAAACCCACAAAAGAGGACTATTCACGCCTTGGGGATAAGCAAACGATCATTGCACCGCTGGATAGCGACATCTGAAATGTCTAATTCCAGTGTTTTACACACGAAAATAAGGCCAAGAGTGGTGGATAATTTTGACAAGAGAATTGATCCGCAGAGAAATTTGCAATATGTTTCACAATAATGAGGCAGTGACTTTAAGGAAATTGAAAATTTGGTTAAGAAAGAATAATGACATTGATATTTCCAAATCTACGCTATGGAGGACTATTAGGAGTTTGGGATTCACTTTTATAAAATATGTTGGTGGTAGAAACCTTATTTGTGAGAAGCCTCATATAGTTGCAATGAGAAGCAAATATTTACGCGAGGTCAGAGAAATGAGAAGAGATTGTTATGATTTTGTGTATTTAGATGAAACTTGGATCAATGCGCACCACAGTAATGAACGAGAATCGCAATCATCTGAGGGAACAACTAAGAGACTAGTACCAAGCAGCAAAGGACAGCGCCTAATAATTGCACATCCAGGAAGCAGCCATCATGGGCTTCTAAATAATACTGAACTCATATTTGTTTCAAAATCCACAGATAATAGGGATTACCATGCAGAGATGAATAGCAAGATATTTCAAGATTGGATTCTGAATCATGTACTTCCTTCCTTGGATAGACCGTGGTGTTTGATAATGGACAATGCCTCATATCACAACGTTGTGGCACCAGAAGATAAAGTTTCTAATTCACCAGGTATTAAAGATGTAATAAAGATTTGGCTGACCATAAACAACATTCCATTCAACGAAATGTCCATGAACCTGAATTACTTGGAATTGTAAAAAAAAGACACAGCATACAAAGATATTTCACATAGACAAGGCAATCCATGAACATGGTCACAGATGTTTAAGATTACCTCCTTACCATTCTCACTTAAACCCAATAGAATTAGTATGGGCTAAAATTAAGGAACAGGTAGCAACAGAAAATAGAACGTTCAAATTAAAAGATGTTGAAATACTTATAAAAGCCGCCATCTCCAATATAGCCAGGGATTATTGGAAGAAAAGTGAGAACCATGTGTTACAAGAGGAAGAGGAATATTGGAAGAATGATGGTTTGTCCTTCATTCAGCCGAGATTGATTATCAATTTCTCAGAGACATCTGATTATGATTCGGATGAAGTTTAATTTCTTTAAAGATGACCTTACCGTTATTTACAAGCACATTAGAGGAGCAACGTTCCATTATGATATTTATGAACCGCAAAGAGATGATACCCATTGAAATAATTAGATCAAGGAAGGTCCAGTATGGTAGCGCATTAAATGTCAATGACAAACAATGTCACGAGTATCTCGCATGCAGATCATTTAAGAAATCATCTTCAACACGTATTCAATTGCAAACGTGATGGCCACATTATTGTAATAGTAGACACGCCTATGCCTAATCAATTCACAGAATCTGTGCATGAAGTGGTAAAATTTCTTTTCTCGATACACAATAATTAGTATGCCGACAAAGATCAAAGGATTTCATCCGTTTATGGGAACTGGACAAGATGCACAGATATAAAGTATATATTTGTTGGGTCTAACCCAATATAACATCGTATGCAAAAAATGGCATTAATACGTTAGACGGTTAATCAGAAAATTACATTTGTTTGAGGGCAAAGCTAGTGAAACGTGCTATAGTTTCAGTTTCCCAGACGCGTTTTATAGTGCAGTTTTTTTGGTTGGTAGCAATCGCCCGAAGTTTCTCGGGTAATTCCGTCACTATGCGTGCTGCACCTTTCGGATTTATGTTTGAAGACTGGTTTGTGTGGATCGGGGTCAGGGCCATATATGTCAATACAATACGAACATGCGTGCGGTGGTCTTGCAGCTCTCGAGCTGTAAAAATCGGCTGTGTCCGTCCAGTGTTTTTTGTGATTAATTTTTGTTAGTTGCCGGGAATGCAGATTATTACAGTGACAGTGAGTTTCAAGTTGTAAGTTAATTAGTATTTCGGAGATAATTGACATATACCCCTGATAACTTCTTCTTCTTCTTCTTCCGTCCTTAGCCAACGACCGGCAAAGCAGTCAGTGGCCATTACGCCTAGTGGCGTCTTAAGGGCAACAGCGAATAGATTTTCTTTGCCGTTGTTCCCATCACGCCTAATGGCGTCTTTAGGGCAACGACAAATCAATCCGTTTGTTGTTGTTTCCGTAATCAAAGTGACTGGTAAACGGGTGATCAGCCCGTTGGACCTGATAACTATCGTTGCGTAATTGAATATAGTTGGTTTTTTAAATTAAGAGGGGAAGAAGTTAAATAGTAGGCGTACATATTCATTTTAAGTAGCAGCACGCCTAGCTCGCATTACCAGGATACGCCACTGCTTTAATGTGTAATATCTTGTTAAGTATTCATGATGAAAATGTTGAACGGTATTAAATATGTTTAGTCGTCTGAACGAGACTTGTTCCCTGAAGTGTTCTACAAGTTTCAATTACGTTCCATGACTGTTGGCCGTTAACCTTCAAGGTTGGTTCAAGAATATAACACTTCAATACAAGCTGCTAATAATAGCAATAATAAAACACTGTCAGTCAATACGAATACAAAGTTTAATGAAAGAAACACTGACACGAAATTATAAAAAAAAAAAAATAACGTAGATAAACCCAAAGTTGCAGCAGAAAGATACTCCGTGATGGGAGAACAGATGAATTTAGAATACATGAAGTGAAACATAATATCAGCCCAATTAACTAAGTCTGAAAGTCTGCAACACAGGTGTCTAGAAAAATAAATACTATAGGGCATTTCCTGCTAAAATATAGGAGGTATGAACAACAGAGAAAACCAATATTAGATTATTTGCAGGCATGCAATTCATCTATAACTGTGGAGCAGGTGTTAGAATAGATAGATCTAGAGAATTACAAACTATAGTAAAACAGTATATAACAAGAACTAAAATTAATATATAAGGATCAATGATAATGTGAGGATAAGGGGTAGTCTGATGGGGCACTCGTGTGGATGATGATAGATAATTTGTGGATTTGGTGTAATCTCAAACACTCCTTTTCACCTTGTTAACAACAGGACAGTTATAAGAGACTTTACTTTATTTGTTTTTTTTCCGTTAAATTTTTTTGTTTTTGTTTGTTTTTTATTTTTAATGTTTGTTTCTTGGAAAGGGTAGATCACACAAATATAAATTATTTTTTTTTCCCTCGCATGAGGTCGCATTGGAACACGCCCAACATAAACGCATGTCCCAACACAAAAAGACCCAATGACAAACAAGTGTCACCAATGATCCTCTGTGTTCTCACACAAAAGATCTAATGACACATAAGTGTCACTATACTGATCTTTTGTGCCGGGCACATGGTTATATTAGGGCGCATGTCCAAATATAAAAGACCGTTAGGTCTGAACAGTAACCAATACATTAATGGTATGACCGGTAGCTTGGGACTTTAAGAATGAAAGAGAGTACAGAAAAATGGTTTAAAAAAGTTAAATGGAGTTGTTTAGAGACTATATGTCTTTGTTAAGGGGAAGTGAAATGAGCAGAAGATTGTTTTGAGGGAAGGGAGGTAACTCCGTAGGTCCCCTTTTGGGAGATGTAGCTTGGTGTTTTGGTTTGGTATTTCATGTGAGTTCTAAATTATGGTGTGGCTGATTAGCATAGTAATGTTTTAGTAATAAGATTAAAGAAGATTGTATGGGTTTTGAGTTTAATCAGCAAAGGGAGATGACTTTCAATTTCGTCCCTTGAAAGGTTTTGGTGAGCGATCAAAAATAAACACGCACGAGAAAGTGTTGCGAGGGTGAACACATTTTTTACCAGAGAACGGGGAAATGTTAAACCGGGAGTAAGATGAAAGGAATCTGATTTGTTTTGGAACGCGTTTAGCGTAGGAGAGCAAGTTTGCTAGGTATTAAAGTTGTGTAGTGGCGAGCGATGTTGGATGATTGATTCTGGCGAACAAGCCACTGAAGGTGGTTGGTTGCTGTGGTCAGAGTATTGTATCAAATTATTTTGCCAAACCAACAAGACGCTCAAACGCCACCTTTAATAGATGATAGATAAAGACAAGAAAGACAATGCCGCCAGTTCAAGATTTGTGTTAACAAATTGTCAAGACTACAAGACGAACAGGCATGTTGTGTTAGATGCAGAGACAATAGACAGTAGCTAGGGGCAGCGTGGAACAAGTGACTATTGATACAAATAAACAGCCCTTGTTGTTAGACCAGTCTTATATAGAAAGATACATCAACTAGTTCCACCAGTCCTACGGACCTTATCTACGGTTAAGAATAGAAGAAGAACAGAACAGTAGATGAGCTAGTAAATCTTAGAGATAGCGTCAGACTATATATAAAAAAACATGATGGAGCGAGAGAAGATTTATTTCAAAAGTTGCCTATGAACATTGTTATTATGGAAGATGACCCGCCTCAGAGGGGAGGTTGGGCATGAATTATGATTTCAGCGGATTTGATGACTAGATGTAAATAAACATCATCTACTTTTCGCAGTACTTTTCGCCAGATGTTCTCCATCCCATCATCTGTATGTAGTGTGATGTTTTATCGTCAAGATTTAGTTTAACATAGCATCATCAACACCTAGCTGCCCACTGCGGGACAGTGAGACGAGTCCCACTATACGACAAGTACCATCAACACTAACATCATCCGCTGTACGGCCACAGTGGAGACTGGAAGTTGTGCAGCGACATGATGGTTGTTCGTCCATCACGGGTGATGAAGACCACTCTGTTCATCCAATTATTTAAGAATATGTTAGGTTAGTCTATGGGTACGAAGGTGACTGAAGAGCCCGATGCGGGCCTGGAAAGATCTTGGACAGTGTGGGCAGGGAATGTTTGCTTCATGTGAAGGTTTTATTTCACGGTCCTTTCTAGCTTGTCTCCGCTGTTCCGCTGCTGCTCTTCTGGATGATTCGCATGCTGCTGCACCTTTACGAAGAGATGTGCGCCAAGCAGTTCGGTCTTGCGCAGCAGCTTCCCATGTGTCTGGGTTTATGTCAAAGGTTTTCAATGACGTCTTTAACGTGTCTTTGAAGCGCTTCTTTTGGCCACCATGGGAGCGTTTACCCTTCTGCATCTCACCATAAAAGAGTATCTTTGGCAGTCGATGGTCTGGCATGCGGACTACATGACCTGCCCAGCGAATCTGTGACTGCATCAGAATAGTATCAATACTAGGGATACCAGCTCTGTCAAGAACGGCGGTATCCGGAATCTTGTCTTGCCATTTGATGTTCATTATCTTCCTGAGACAGACTGTATGGAAGTGGTTTAGCTTCTTTACGTGGCGCCTGTATACAGTCCATGTTTCACATGCATATAGCAGCACTGGAAGCACCGCAGCTCTGTACACCTTCAGCTTTGTCTGTAGACTAATGCCACTTCGATGCCAAACGTTGGTGTATAGTCTGCCAAATGTGCTGCTGGCTTTGGAGATCCTGGTGTTCACCTCATCATCAATGACAATGTTCTGGGATAGTGTGCTACCAAGGTATGTGAATCTGTTCACAACATTCAGTTTCTCACCATTAACCTTGATGACTGGCTCAGTATAAACTGTGCCAGGAGCTGGTTGGTACATGATTTCTGTTTTCTTCGTGTTGATGGTAAGCCCAAAGTTGGCGCAGGCTTCGGAGAATCTGTCCACACTATGCTGCAGATCAGCCTCTGAGCCAGCATTGAGGGCACAATCATCAGCAAACAGAAGATCTCTGATGGTGTGTGATTTGACATTGGTTTTTGCTTGAAGCCTCCTAAGGTTAAACAATTTTCCATCAATACGATAACTAATGTCGATTCCTGTGTCCCCGTCTCTAAAAGCATCAGTCAGCATAGCAGAAAACATGATACTGAACAGAGTCGGTGCAAGTACGCACCCTTGTTTAACTCCATTTGAGACGGGGAAAGGCTCTGATAGCTCACCGTTTTCCTGAACTCTAGCCTGCATTCCATCATGCAGTTGCTGCACTATTGTGATAAATTTCTTTGGGCAGCCGTATTTTGCCATGATCTTCCATAGACCCTCTCTACTGACCGTGTCGAACGCCTTTGTCAAGTCGATGAAAGCTGTGTACAGGTCACAGTGCTGTTCTTGGCATTTTTCTTGTAGCTGTCTTGCAGCGAACACCATATCTGTGGTTCCACGTTCTTTCCGGAATCCACACTGACTTTCAGGTAAAAGACCTTTGTCAAGATGAGCCGTAAGGCGATTCAAAAGGATTCTGGTGAATATCTTCCCAGCAATTGATAAAAGAGAGATGCCTCGATGATTGTTGCAGTCTTGGCGATTACCTTTACGTTTATATAGATGTATAATTGAGGCATCTTTGAGATCGTGTGGGATGGTTTCACTCTGCCACATTTGCTGGAAGATCATATGAAGTTTCTCTATCAGAACTGCACCGCCATCTTTATAAACCTCAACAAGAATTGAATCGGAGCCAGGGGCCTTTCCACTAGACAGTTGACGAATCGCTTTTTTAGTTTCCTCCAGAGTTGGTACATCATCTAATGCTTCATTTATAGGAATTTGGGGCAGGCGGATGATGGCTTCGTCGTTAATAGATGATGGCTGGTTCAAGATATTATTAAAATGTTCAGCCCAGCGTTGGAGAATTTTTTCCTTGTCTGTAATTAGTGTTTTTCCATCTGCATTAAGGAGGGGAAATGATCCTGATGATGTTGGACCATAGACCGCTTTGAGTGCAAGGTAAAAGTTTTTCAAGTCATGGCTGTCAGCAAAGCCTTGGATCTCATCTGCTTTATTACTCAGCCATGAGTCCCGCATCTGGCGTAGTTTATGTTGGACGATTCTACGCATGTTGTTGAAAGCGTCTTTCTTGGATGTAGATTTTGGATCATTTAAAAATGCTTTATGGAGATGGTGTTTCTCAGCCAACATCTGCTTTATATCATCTGAGTTCTCATCAAACCAGTCATTTTGTTTCTTGATGGAAGGACCCAGGACCTCTGTAGCAGTGTTGTAGATCTGCTCACTTAGGGCTGCCCAATTTGTTTCCACACTTTGGCCGTCTAGCGAGATAGATTTGAGACGGTCTTCTAAGGTGTCAGTAAATGACTGTTTGATTTTTGTCTTCTTTAGTTTGGTGACATCCAGCCTCTTTTGAGTTTTCTTCCCCTGAGGGCGCCTGGCTGGTTGGATACGAATTTTAAGTTTAGATACAATGAGGCGATGATCAGTCCAGCATTCGGCACCACACATGGACTTGGTCACCCGGACATCTTGCCTGTCCTTCTTCCTAACAATTACATAGTCAATTAGGTGCCAATGCTTTGAGCGAGGGTGCATCCAGGAGGTCCTGTTGCGGGTAGGAAGTCGAAAAATGGTGTTGGTGACAAGGAGGTCATGTTCTGCGCAAGTCTGGAGGAGACGAAGTCCATTACTGTTACAGCGACCCACGCCGTACCTACCAATAGTGCCATTCCAGGAGATGTTATCTGAGCCTACTCTTGCATTAAAGTCACCAAGAATGATGAGCTTATCTGCTTTAGGAACTGATGCAATGACTGCATGTAGTTCTTCGTAAAACTTATCCTTGACATCATCCTGGTTTGTCATAGTTGGTGCATACGCGCTAATGATGGTAGCATGTTTTCTTCCATAGAACAGAGGGATCTTGACCGTCATGAGTCGGTCATTTATTCCCTTTGGGGGGCCCCACTAACTTGCTGACAATTGCTGTTTTGATTGCAAATCCAACCCCTGCTTCTCGTCTTTCTTCAGTTCCTCTTCCGCTCCAAAAGAATGTATAACCTGCACCCTTTTCGCAAAGTTGGCCCTCGCCTGCAAGTCGATTTTCACTCAGTGCTGCTATGTCAATGTTGTACCTGGCCAGTTCTCTCCCAATCAGGGCAGTTCGTCTCTCAGGTCTGTTTGCGTTAAAGTCTTTGTCAAGTAAAGTGCGCACATTCCATGCGCCTAGAATGAGGGGGAAAAATCTGTCCTTTCTTTTTCTTATATGTCGACCGCCGAAGTAGGGTACCCACCAACCGCGGTAAGCTGGTTAGGTAATGGTGAAGCAGGCAATGTTTAGGGCACCTTTTCTAGCCCCTTCCTCATGCCATGGAGGTGAGCAGTGCTTTCCTAAAGAGCTCAGACACTCAGGGGGCTGCCGAATCCCACTGCTGCTCCGATCAGTGGAAGACGACCATATGGCCTGAGCCGCCTGTGTGTAGGTCTGCGACTACGACTGCCAGCGTACCCACGCCTGCCGCTTCGCCGCTCGCCCATCGCCACAGGACTTGTTGTGAGTGGATGGATGAATGGATGAAAGAGTGACTTGCGCGGTGATTTGGATTAAAGTGAGGAAGAGTTGCGCAATTCGTCGACCTCACTCTCTCGCCTGGGTCCATCTCAATCCAGTGGCAAGACAAGTCAAGACGACTGGAGATGAAGTCAGGTGCAGTGGATGACCAGGGCTTTCTACGTGCCTCGCCATGCTCCTTACGCTCCTCAGCGCGTTGCTGGTAATCGTCGTCATGCCCGTTGAACCAACAGGTGGTTTCTTCCGCGCAGTCTATCGAATCCAGTCTTCGCATGCATGGGTAGGCAGACCCTAACTCACCGAAGGTTTATAACCATTCGGCTACCCTCACCTAGTTTAGCCGGCCTGTCAAAGCCGTTGTCCGGGGGTGGCCGCTGTCGCATGCTGACAGCTACGAGGAGCCACAGGTGAGAGCTGGATGCCGGGTTTGGACCAAAGGTGGCTGAGCTGCCCTAAAAAGGGCATGACAGCTCCTTCACCAGAGGTACTACCAATACCTGACTTCCCAACACCCCCAGCGACATGATAATCTACACCACAAGGCATGTTACTTGAAGAGAAAGAACACTAAGTGTAGTTAAAACATGGAAGCCTACTTCGTTTTACTTAGCACTGTAAGTATGCACATGGTATAGCCTTAGCAGACAGGGGGTACTAACCGCTCTAGTATCAGGAAGTACTGTTTGCCGACAGTAAAGTTAAAATTGATGTATGCCTACACAAAATCCGTCACTAAAGTTGTTCTTTTCTGACTTTTAGCTAATACAAAGGAAACCAAATGCAGAATGGGATTACAACCAGATCAACACAAGACACGTGATTATAACAAACAACAAAATGTGCTAGGCCCTATATTGTAAATAGTCAAGAAATAAGGAAACAACCAATTTTTTGTAGCCTAAATAAATCATCACCAACAATAATGAATTTGAATGAACAATATAATGTAAATAAATCACACGATAGAAAATAGTGGTACACTGAATACCCTAATTATAGCAGAAATATAAGTTGAACAGGGTAAACTCTCTGTCGAGATGGCGGATAAGCAGATGAACATAAAGCTCATCATCAGATGCCGTCTTCACATCGGACATAAGCTCATCTGATACCATTTTGCTCTGCACCCTTTTCTACGAGACAAAATCTTTAAAAAATGTATTTCTGTCCATACTTGGCTGTTGGTCTCTGTGGCGCAACCGGTTAGCGCGTACGGCTGTTAATCGAAAGATTGGGTTCGAGGCCACCTAGGAACGCGACATTTTTTTTGCTCATGCATTTATTGTATTTCAGAAGTATGTAAGAAAGTACTTTCCTCTGTTTAATATGTGAAGATACGTAAACTCAATATGAACATACCAAGAACACAGATGAATATATATTTTAGCTAGTAACCTTTTTAAGAACTAGTCCTTTTCAGGGCTGCCAGCAAACTGGAGATAACAGATGCAGAAATACAAGCAACCCTTTGCAAAACAGAAAACAACGATTGAATAAACAATAATACTAGACATAAGAGCTCGAAGTGACGACTCCAAACAGACAGCTTGCGGTCCTACGGATATCATTACTAGCCAAAAAAAAGTGACTGAGATAACAGACAAGCATTCTAGAGAACTAAAAATTCCTAGCAATAAGAAACTTCTTAAGCAACTAGGAATGGGCTATTTTAGAATAAAAGAGCCTTACTGTGCAGTGTCTAGAAAAAAAAATAATATAGAGCATTTCCTACTAAAATTTAGAAAGTATGAACAAAAGAGAAAACCAATATTAGATTACTTACAGGCATGCAATTCATCCATAACTGTGGAACAGGTGTTGATAATAGATAGACCTAGAGAATTGCACAATATAGTAAAATAGTATATAACAAGGACTAAAATTAATATATAAAGATCAATGATGATGTGAGGATAAGGGGTACTCTGATGGGATACTCGTGTGGATGATGGCAGAAAGTTGGTGGATTTGATGTAGTCTCGGACACCTCCGGGCTTTCTCACCCCGTTTCACTTTGTAAACAGTAGGGCAGTTGTGATAGACTTTATTTTGTTTTGTTTTTTGTTTGTTTGTATTTTCTTGTTTGTTTTAATTTTCATTGTTTGTTTGTTTCTTGGAAAGGGGAGGTCACACACAAAACCATTCACACAATTTTGGTTTTGATTTACTCTATTTGCTCTAAGTGAAGGGAAAAAGAAGATAATATATTTGGATATCGGAAATCTGATTTTATTGTCTTGAATTCATTACACTATATGTCCTAATTATAACCCATCAAGGGTTGAACGAGATACTTTGTTTAAAAAAAACCAAAAATACATTCAAAATTTGATTTTTAAAAGTGCACACAATATACCCTAATTATAACCTGGTAGGTTCAACCAAGCTGGACTGGTCTGTGTGGGTAGGGGTCAGACAAAAGCTGGTACCCTGGTCCTCCAGGATGGGGGTTTTAGCACAGGGCCGACACCCCTGTCTATGTTAAAAAATCGCACATGTTACGGAAACGGAAACAGATGAAAAAACCTTGATGCGGGACGGACATCCGGAGTCTCAGGCTCGTATGACTGACAGTGGTGAAAGCCGAAAGGAAGCCATTGGCATGAAAACGGATGCCCTGACCGCAAAACACGAAACCAGAATTGGTTTTTGGAACGTCAGAACTATGAATGAGGCAGGAAAGCTGAGACAAATCACAGCAGAGACGAGGAACTATAAATTACATATCCTGGGAATAAGCGAGAGCAGATGGACAGGGATGGGGAGAATAAAAACAGCTACAGGGGAAACAGTACTGTATTCTGGTAGAGAGGATGGTCAGCACAACGAAGGTGTAGCCATTATCCTGAAGAAAGGAATGGAAAGGTCTTTACTGGAATGGAAACCCATCAACAACAGACTGATAAGAGCAAGACTGAGAGGGAGATTCACCAACACCACAATGATACAATGTTATGCACCAACAAACGACAGCGATGAAGAGATCAAGGACGAGTTCTATCAACAGGTACAAAAGGAAATGGAAACTGCACCCAGCTACGATCTTATTATAGTAATGAGAGACCTAAATGCGAAAGTTGGAACACACAATAATTATAACGAAAGAGAAATGGGGAAATGCGGCAGTGGAACAGTAAATGAGAATGGGGACAAATTAATAAGCTTCTGCAGTATTAACAACCTGGTCATTGGAGGAACACTTTTTCCACACAAAGAAGTGCACAAGTTAACATGGGAATCACGAAACGGACGAGACAGAAACCAGATAGATCACATAATGATCAATGGCAGATGGAGACATGCACTACAAGACGTGAAAGTAAGAAGAGGCGCAGATGTGGGAAGTGATCATCACCTAGTAGTAGCAAGACTGAAGGTGAAACTCAGAGCTGCTCGACCAGTTGCAGTCAAACAGAAAAGATATAACATCACGAAACTTAAGGACCCCCTCACCAGAAAAGCTGTCGTGGTCGACGTAAAGATACGATTTCAGATTACCAAAAGCCAGGAAAGAACAGAGACCGATGATGTCGACCAGAAATTCAACACCATCTCAACAATATACAAGGAAAGCAGCAATTCATGCTTGGGATTCCAGGAAAGAAAGAGCCAAGACTGGATAACTCCAGAAACGCTAAACACCATAGCGAAGAGAAAGGAAATGAAAAGAAATAAAACAGAAGCTAAGTCTCCCAGGTTAAAGGCAATATATAGTGAACAGTACAGTCAGCTGGACAAGCAAGTAAAACGTCAAACCCGTTGTAGTAAAGTAAATCTGTGTCACACCCCGCTCAAATTTCCCCGCTTGAAAATTAACTAACGTACTCCTAAAATCTATTAATAACTACCGCATTTGAAATTTGTCTCAAGGCCACCGTAAAATCAACCGCCAACAATTTGACTAAAGAATATGAATTTTTCTACTACACCAAGTTAAAAAAGTTATTACCCCCAAACACACCCCCCCCCCCCCAATATTTATTAACGAACGGCGTAAAAATTAACAACCAATCGGATTGTTACCTCGTTTTATAGTGACGATAAAATGTTTGGTTGGAGTGAGGAAAATGTCTAATATGTGTTTTTAACAAAAATTAAATAATTTATTCCTCAAAAACTAAAGAGAATTAAAAGGAAAGAGATTTCTGGAATTGTAGCGCTGATATTGATTAACATCATACCATAAAGATTTCCCATTAATAAAACTATCTTGACGTAGAAACATTTATTTTATTAATATTTTCAGTTCGGGAAAAAGCACAATTAATTACTTAAAAATTACACAGATGAAAACGGGGTGAAATAAATAAAGGAAACCTATAGGGGTAGATAGAGGACAGCTGGCCGTTTAATAATCAATTTTGATATTAAAAATCGGTCTATAAATAACTGAGATATATAATATATAAATAAAATCAGACGAGCGAACACACTGAACAACGCTCAATGTTTATGGTCCAAAATTAGTTAGTTTTTTTTACGCGTCTTTTGATTGGCTGGTTGGAATTGATAACTTTTAACCCTGCTTGAATAAGTCCGCCATTTGAGAAAAACTTAAGCACAGACAGGTTGAGAGCAGATGCAAAGCGTTGGTGACAAATGCCTTTGCCGTCTAGACGACACAGGAGTCTGGAATTGGGCCATTTACTGCTGGTCAATCCTGTGATTGTGTGATTATTCTTTACTTGCGGGTTATATTGCCTATTACTTAGTAATGGCAGGAAACCTGGTGCAGGCAGACCTTGTGTACATTGAAGCCTCAGTAAATCTGCATGCTGCATCTGTGGTCAGAAGATAACTCTTGTGTTGACCTTGCATAGTCTACAGTATTCCACCTCAGACAGGCTGTCAGGTCAAGTCCCTTTAAATGGGCATATGAGATCTCATTTTAACAATTTCCACAACCAGAACAGAAATTCCTGTGGGCGTGATGATACCAACAGACCCTCACATAATTGACTAATTGTTATAGAAAGTATTAAATCAGACTGTGGGATACACATACAGTGACACTTTAATATACCAGTTATGGACAAAGGGTCCTCTTTATTTATTTATATGTTGTAAATAAAATTTTCTTGATTTGAAAACATTCCTGTCCCAAAAGAATTGAGGTACAGGAAAATAAAAAATTGTAATATATTAATATAACTTTACCAACAGTCTTACTTACTTCACTTTTATTGAGTTAAAGTTATGTTTGACATTGTTCATACATCACAATAGATACATTACCCTAGACACTTGCCACACAACATCACAGAGATTATTTTACACAGAGTGAGATCTTAGAGAGGTAGCGGATAGGGACCCTGAGAACATCATCATCATCAATTAGACTCAGGGAACTTACACAGCTGGACCTCACTTTGTTTACCCTTAGTGTAGTAACATCAATAACCTCTCACATACCAGACCCGTGCTAACAAAAGGACATTTCTGGATGACCTTGCAAGACAGGCAGAAGAGGCAGCACTGAGAAATGAACAAAGCACAGTTTATAAAATAACTAAAACTATCAGTGGAAAACGGGGTGCAAACAACATAACGTTAGTAAGAGACAAGCAAGAAAATCTCATCACCACAGCACAGGGGCAGGAAACAAGATGGGCAGAGCACTTCAGAGAAACACTGAATAAGGAACCACCAGAGACTCATCTGAATGTTCCTGAGGCTGAAAGTGACAGACGTAAATACAGACATCCCACGAAAAGAAGAAATCATCACAGCTATCAAAGGGTTAAAAAATGGAAAAGCGCCTGGTCACGACAATCTAAATGCTGAGTTATTCAAGGCAGACCCTGAACTAGCAGCAGAACTATTAGAACCACTATTTGCACAAGTCTGGGAAACTGAAACAACACCAACAGAGTGGAGTAAAGGAATAATTGACAAATTGCCCAAGAAGGGCGACCTTTGCAGACTGCAACAACTGGAGAGGAATTACTCTCCTCTCAGTTCCCAGCAAAATTCTAGGCAGGATAATCATCCAGAGAATTTAAAAAGCAGTTGACCATAAACTGAGGAAAGAACAAGTGGGCTTTAGAAAGAACAGAAGATGTGCAGATCATATATTCGCCCTCAGGAACATTATAGAGCAGTGCTCAGAATGGCAGAGACAGCTGTACATTAACTTTGTTGATTTTGAAAAGGCTTTCGACAGCATACACAGGGACAGCCTATGGAAAATACTGAGGGCTTATGGAATTCCCAGCCGCATTGTTTCCATCATAAAAAGCCTATATTCTAACTTTACGTGCAGTGTCGGATTGAGTAATGTAACTTTCGAAGTGAAAACAGGAGTATGACAGGGATGCCCCTTATCAACAACATTTTTTTTTACAGCCATAGATATGGTGATGTGCCAGACAAAAGAGGGCAGTCCAAGAGGAATTAGATGGACAACATTTTCTACTTTGGAAGCCCTGGAATATGCAGATGACATTGCACTACTCGCGCATTAACATCAACACATTCAAGACAAAACCGATAGACTGAATAAGTATGGCCAGCAGGTTGGCCTAAACATCAATCTGAAGAAGACAGAGGTCATGACACTAAATGTGGGCAATCCTGAGCCAATAACAGTAAGGAACCAGAAGTTAGAACAGACAGACACATTTACTTACCTAGGATGCATAGTAACACCTGACGGCGGAAAAAGCAAGGACATTAACAACAGAATGAATAAAGCGAGAACAGCCTTTGCTATTCTCAACAACATTTGGAAGTCTTCCCAGTACAGCACAAACACCAAATTAAGACTGTATGAGAGCTGTGTACTTTCTGTGCTTCTCTATGGTGCGGAATGTTGTCGAGTAACAGAGAAGGAAATGTCGAAACTGTCCTCCTTCCACACAATCTGCCTAAGGAAAATTCTCCGAATCTTTTGGTCAAACACCATCAGCAACCAAGAACTACTTATTCGGAGTAACCAGGAAGACATGCCCACCATCATAGCTGGCAGATGCTGGAGTTGGGTTGGCCACGTCCTCAAAAGGGACTCTGATACCATCACAAGAACAGCTATGCTATGCACCCCCGAGGGAAAGCGAAAGAGAGGACGACCAAAAACAACTTGGCGGAGAACTGTGGAAGCCGAGATGCAAAGAATGAACCAGAGTTGGGGCACTGTCTGAAGGATGGCCGCCGACCGAGCAAGGTGGAATCAATTTGTTGCTGCCCTACAGGACGCCACCAGGCGTGATGGCCGCTGACTGCTTTGACGGTTGGCAGTTATGGATCAAAGAGAGAGAGATAACCGGAATTGCTCACATCAAGTCAATGTGAGGAGGTTATCGAACCTCCAAAATAAAATCACAGCCTTGTCCTTTCTATTTGGCTGACGTTCTCTGTGGCGCAATTGGTTAGCGCGTTCGGCTGTTAACCGAAAGGTTGGTGGTTCGAGCCCACCCAGGGACGTGTAACATTTTGCCATTCAAGTTCAAACTGAACTATATAAATAGTTAATTTGTTAATATGTGAAGGTATATGTGATCACGTGCAGATACCCTGTTATTAAACGCGCTAAAATGTTATCCTTCTGCAGAAGTCTGTTAGGTGGTTTTTTTTTTTTTTTTTTTTTCGTGCTCAGCAAATTGCAGCAGACTTCTATTTGCTACGAGCTATTCAGCTTTCGAAGTCTTTTTCTCAGTCTTCGTTGGCAGGGGGTGCAGTCAGCCATTTTTATAAGACATTTTCACCGCGCCTGGTAAAGTGTATACATAATAAATAACATCAATAACTAAGGATGGCTTAGCAGCATGCACCGATGAATTTAAAATAGAATAAGAAGAACTTGTTATAGGAATACATTATTCCAGCACTGAAGCTAAATGACAGTCTTAGTATGCTAACTGAAAGCACGCCTATCTCCCACCCCCCACCCCAGAAAATACAATCTTAGCGGACCCACTGTCAGCAATTCAAGCACTAAGAAAGACATGAATGTGGCCGACCGGACAAAGCAGAATAATTATTGCAACTCAGGGCCGTATATAAGCGGGGGAGGGGGGAAGGGGGGGGGTCAACCCCACCAGGAATTTGGTGAAAAACATTTGTGGGGAAGTTATACTGTACCAAACATGTTTTGTGCCGAAATTTTTTTTTAACCCCCCTCCCCCCCCCCCCCCCCCCCCCATTAAGTCCTATCTACGGCCCTGTTGCAACTTAGTAATTCATTCAAGTACCTTCCCTAGTGGCGAAGGAGATCATGTCTTTCCACAACTTCCTGTCTCCAGAACAATTTATCAATTCTGTTGTTGACTTCTTTCCACGTCACGATGTCAAACTGTCCAGTATTTGCTGCCTTTGTCTTCCTCTGTCTGTATTTCCTTCAATCTTACCTGTTGTCTAGATATATTCCAACTTCCCTCATCTCATAACGTGCTCAAAAAAGTGGATTGTTTTTGTCTAACTTGTAAAATGTTTCCTTTGCTCATTGGCCTCTTCCAGGACATCATCGTTACTCTTGTTGGCTGTCCATGGTATTTTTAATATTCTTCAGTAAAACCACATCTCTGTGGCCTCTAGTGCTTTAGTAATACGTACCTGAGTAATAGAGGCTGTTCAGTTTTTCTTGTTAGTATGGATACCTTCGCACCTGGGCAAAATAAAACTCAGCCATCCAAGACAGAAGAAAGTCATCTGATGGAAAGGCTTAAGACACAATCCACAGAAAGTAAAAGAAGTCTGAGTTGCTGACTCGCCTTTCTTTTCTTCAAGGAAAAATTTCCAGATTTTTTCACTTGGAATGTTCATACACCGAGCGCGCACAGGGGAAAACTGCAACAGCTGATCTCGGGAAAAAGGGGGGGGGGGGGAGATAAACAATAGACTAACTGGCTGACAGTTGCAGAGGGCTGACAGTTTTCCTGTGCAAGGACCAAAAACCAAACCAAACTGTACCGGCTGCAGCATAAACGTGGAAATACAAAACTCATATCCTGGGACTATGCGAAACAAGGTGGAAGGGAAAATAAAGGGACATTTCATCCCCAGGCAGCAGTCCTCCTAGTTCTGGAAACCCCAGGGTAAGACAATCAGAAGGAGACCAAAAAACTGACGGAGAAGAGAAGTGGAGACATCATTATTTTTTTTTTAAGTATCCCGTTCAACCCTTGATGGGTTATAATTAGGACATATGGTGTACTAATTCAAGTAAATAAAGTCAGGTTTCCAATACCCAAATATAGTACCTTCTTCCCCCCTCTACTCAGTCCAAATAGAGTAAATCAAAACTAAATTTGTATGAATGTTTTTGTGTGTGATCTCCTTTTTCCAAGAAACGAACAATAAAAACACAAACGAATTAAAAAAACAAACAATAAACGAACTAAAATGAAGTTTCTCATAACTACCTTGTTGTTAACAAGGTGAAAATGGGTGAGAAAGCCCGGTGGGTGTTTGAGATTACATCAAATCCACCAATTATCTGCGATCAGCCATACAGGCATCCCATCAGACTACCCCTTTTCCAGACGCCATCAATTTTAGTTCTTGTTATAATCTGTTTTACTATATTGTGCAATTCTCTATGTCTGTCTATTCTCAAAAGTGGGTCGTCAAAGGTGTCTACCTTCGCACAAGATTACTCTTGGCAAAGATTTAGATAGAAGGGTAATGACGCTTCTATCTCAAGGTAGTTTTTACAAGATAATTAAGAAGTCAAGAACAATGCTGCATAGGGCCGAGCTATTGTTAACTTATATCTGTCCGTCGCCTTTTGTGAAGAATTAAGCAATGGTTATAGCCCGTTCAAGCCCCCAGCTGGTGTAAGTCCAGCGAAATTCCCTTTTACAAGAAGTAGCTCTATAGAAGTATTTATATATTACATAGTCTTGCTCATACATATGCTTTCACACTTATAATAACTGAATCAACTATGAGTGTTTAGTTTTAAAATAACTTGCAACAAATATAATAATCAATTCGTTTTAACAAGTTAAAATAGTGATGAAATGATGGTGAATTTTAGATGTAAATCAAATTATCTTCATCGAGACTGGATAGAAGGTTTATATTAAAGAATATTTCTGTCCGTTTGCTGGTGCCTGATAGTTAGCACTTAGGTTGTATGAGCGAGTCCTGCAGCCTTGGTTTTTGTCGATTCTTTTGTGGTGATGACACTTCAGTCTGATAGCTTCGTTCCTCGAACGGCCTGACAGCTTAGTACCACGATCTTTTAGGCAAAATAAAAACAAAAGCCTCTGCTAAGTACATTTGTGTGCTGCAAATTAACAGGCGCATTGTCTCTCTGTCCACCCACAAATGTTATTTTCTCGGAATGATTATTCTTGAGTATACACAGCGTAACTCAGGAAATATGATTAGAAATCACCAATATTCTTCTGGGTATTAAACTGGGAAGATATGTGCTTAGACAGCGCAAACAATGATTTGTGTCTGAACTAACATGAACAAGTTACATATATCTCACAAAATTATATGCTACACTTGAGGCACATGTGATATAAATAATCATCACTCATCACTGCTCCAGTCGAAGTCTGGGGTCACCTCTGCTGTCGGTTTTCTTTACGACTACCAAGAAGAAATCACCAGCGCTTGCTATAGTGCTTTATAAATATACTATTTTCATATGTTGAGGTTGCCAGCCTCATATATATAACCACTTAGAAAGAAAAACATGTCAAATTCACATTTGTAAAATAATTGTTTACACTTACCGCAAAGTAACTTTTGGGAACACAATCTCCTGCACAGTTTAGAATGGACACAGCACTTTATTAGATGCTTCGAGTCACTTGGTCTGGAAGTTTTATTTACTCCTCTTATGACAGGTGTTCTGCGAATCACTTGGTCTGGGAAATGTTAGTAATCCTCTTATGACGGGTGTTCTGCGATTCGCTTGATCTGGAAATATTATGATTCCTCTTATGACGGGTGATCTGATTCCTTAGGACTCCAGTCTTTGTATTTATAAATGCGGGTTCACTTTTAAGTTTCCAAGTTGCCCAAATACTTCCGATCTGTCACTTATAATATAGGAATTCTTAGTCCGATCCTTCGTTCTCTGGCTTTGGTGAATTGCTGGCTTGACATGGCGATTTCAATATGTCGTAATGCTTCCGCCAACTCACAAACAAATCTGTGAACTCATTTGCTGGCGTAATACTTTCTCCCAAGATTGCCTACCCAGACAGATTATCGGCAATATTGATACCGAGAGGGTTCAGCTTAAACGATTATCTAATTATCACGGTGTTTTCGCCTGTCCCTCAGGCGGTTTCCTTAGATAGTGTAGAAGTTCAAATCCTGAGTATTAGGCCACACTGTAGGAGTATCTGACTTCTCTAAAAGTTTCTGAATACTGTTGTCCATAGGCCATACTGGCCATCACTGTAGAAGTACTCGTAGACAGTGTAGAAGTACGTTCCGCATAGATAGCGGGCTTCCAAGTACTCAATGTTAATCTATATATCTTCTGACACAGCAAGTCAGGTACATCTCTGGCAAAAATAGGCCGCATTGATAGCGGGCTTCCAAGTACTCAATGTTAATCTATATATATCTTCTGACACAGAAAGTCAGGTACATCTCTGGCAAAAATAGGCCGCATAATTAGCGGGCTTCCAAGTACTAAATGTTAATCTATATATATATCTTCTGACACAGCAAGTCAGGTACATCTCTGGCAAATGTAGGCCGCATAGATAGCGGGCTTCCAAGTACTCAATGTTAATCTATATCTATCTTTTGACACAGCAAGTCAGGTACATCTCTGGCAAAAATAGGCCGCATAGATAGCGGGCTTCCAAGTACTCAATGTTAATCTATATATATCTTCTGACACAGCAAGTCAGGTACATCTCTGGAAAAAATAGGCCGCATAGATAGCGGGCTTCCAAGTACTCAATGTTAATCTATATATCAAAGTATTGTTACCTGCTCTGTACTCCAGGAAACAAACACACAAGAAACACTAGCCATATCCTAAGCTTTACCGAACTATGCCAGAATCACAATCACGGGGAATCTTAAACATATTTAATCCACAAAGAACTCTGATCCCCTTTTACACTGCCAGAAAAACATGGCGGGACACCCTCTCCGCTCAAACCGCCCAGCCAGACTGTCTCAACCAAGCCGTCTTCCGGACCCGCCAAAAACTTGGCGCATGCGCGAATCATCGCGTGACTTGAGTTTAGTTCACCACTGGAACGTACTGGGACTGTTCTAAGAAAATCTACGAACAGAACCTTATATGGGCATATAGGTAGACAATAGCAAGCCCAAGGGGAGATAACAACTAAATCTAACTTATTCCAGAAATATTACACCTGGTTAACTCTCTTAGACCACAAATATAAAAAAGCAATATAAAAAAGGTCACATACCTAACTTACAACAAACGGACTCTTAACAGTTTACCGCACCCCCCGGGGAAAAAAGTGATAACATCATTTTTTTTTTGAAAAAATACATCGAACAAATGAGGGCGGTAGCATACAAATATCTACATATAAGTATAGTCTAAATAAAGGCATAAACACAAGAGTAATAAAAGTGAACAAGAGGAATGTAGATAGTATGACAAGATATCAGAAGAAAAGTGAAGAGTGAACAAAGACAGAATGGGGTACAAAAGAAAAGAGAAAAGATAAATATAGAAAATATAGCAACCTACACGACAATCTAAATACAAAATACACCCACGCCAAAAAATAATAATGAGCATGATACAAGAAGCTCATAACGCATACAATGATGCGTTAACAAAAGGCATCAAAATATATAATGCCATAATGACAGGCTATACTGACGCACAATAGAGCGTCTGGTGAGAAGAAAAAATTATCTCACAACGTTAGAGAACTATGTTCTCACAATCGCACAATAAAGTGCTGGGTATATTATAATGGTAGAAAAGAAATACATACATATGACCTTATATATCCCACCAAAAAATACAATATCGACATGTCTCATAATGCAAAAATACAAAATAAAGGTGTCATTAAAATATTATCCTTTTAACATAAATATCTAACTGTATAGTGACACCAACACCTTATCAGTAAAAGGTTATATGATATCAAAATGTAATATCTTTTAACATAATCATAATGTCGTATACAATATTAATTATCTGAAGATGACTTCGAAGTCCGAGACCATAATGTACTCCAGAGGGTATCACACGTCTAACGAAGCGTCCAAAGTCCAATGGAAAACAGGGACGTCAAATGTTGAAATAACTGGAAAACTGATGAGACACTCCATATAACAGTGTCAAGTCACATCAACAAGTTTACGCCGTGAAACAATACAAATGAGAATCTCTGTTTGATAACCGTAGGATTATAAAATATACAATAGTCAATCCTACATTTCTATCTATTAAATGTGGCCATGTAAACCACCTAAAGAAGTCTGAGGTCATGACGCTCAATGTGAGCAACCCTGAGCCCATATCAGTAAGGAATCAGCAATTGGTACAGACAGATACCTTCACATACCTAGGAAGCATAGTAACACCAGACGGCGGGGCAGGCAAAGACATCAACATCAGAATGAATAAGGCAAGAACAGCCTTTTTTAGCCTAAACAACATCTGGAAGTCCTTCCAATACAGCACAAGCACAAAATTAAGATTATATCAGAGCTGTGTGCTTTCTGTGCTTCTCTATGGTGCGGAATGCTGGAGAGTTACAGAGAAGAAAATGTCGAAATTGTCCTCTTTTCACACAACATGCCTAAGAAAAATTCACCGAATCTTTTGGCCAAATACCATCACTAACCAAGATCTGCTTACTCGTAGCAAGCAAGAGGACATGCACACCATCATAGCTGGCAGACGCTGGAGCTGGGTTGGTCATGTCCTCAGAAGAGACCCCGATGCCATCACAAGAACAGCTATGCTTTGGACCCCTGAAGGAAAACGAAAGAGAGGCCGACCAAAAACAACTTGGCGGAGGACTGTGGAGGCTGAGATGCAAAGAATGAACCAGAGTTGGGGCACTGTACGAAGGATGGCCACCGACCGAGCAAAGTGGAATCAATTTGTTGTTGCCCTACAAGACGCCACTAGGCGTGAAGGCCACTGACTGCTTTGACGGTCGGCGGCTAAGGATCAAAGAAGAAGAAGAAGATGTAAACCACCGTCCCTTATATGGTGACAATTAAACCTTCCTCCGTTACACCAGGGATGGTAACAGAGAAAGTAAATCAATCAATTTACAATCATGAATTTAAATAAGGTGAAGCACATGTACTAATGGAATGTTAATATGTAAGAGTGTCGTGGGTATATCACTAATCCCGACATCTTTTAAGAGAATCTTGGACATAAGAGTCAAGTGAATCGTGTGGGCATCGAGACAGTATGTCTGCCTTCACATTATCCGAACCACGGATAGCTCGTACCGAGAAGTGAAAAAGTTGAAGAGCAATAGCATATCGAGTAGATCTTGAGCTCTTCAGATCTTTACTTTGAATAGCTGTGAGGGCTTTCTGGTCGGTTTCTACTATGAAATGCGCGCCAAGAAGGTATCTCTGAAGTTTGAGAATCGCCCAAACCATAGCTAATAATTCTCGGTCTAGAACCGAGTAATTCCGTTCTGCCGCATTCAGCTTTCTAGAAATATACATCACCGGAAGCAGAGTTTCAGAATATTCTTGCATTAATGCGGCCCCAATCCCTATGGATGAGGCGTCACTGAGAAGAACAAAAGTATTGCTTGCAGTGGGTAGCCTTAAGATAGGGTAAGATGAAAATAGATTCTTAATCTTGTCCAATGAGGATTGGCATTCTTGGAACCAACGTACCATATTAGGTGACCCTTTCTTCAATAGTGTTGAGAGAGGTGCTGTGATAGATGAACGATTTTGAATAAATCTTCCATAAAATTGTATTAAGCCTAAGAGACTACGGACTTGCTTCTTCGTCTTAGGAGTTGTGATGTTGAGAATTTTAGAAGTGTTGTTGTCCTCTGTCCGCAAGAGACCATGACCAACACGGTGACCTAGTAAGGAAATGTCACTAAACCCAACATAGGCTTTAGACGGTTTGGCCGTCAACTTATGAGAATGAAGAGTGGACAAAAGGTCGACAAGACCTTGAAAGTGATCTTCCCAGGACTCACTAAAAAGACAAATATCGTCCAAGTACGCAATGACATCTGGACGATGTGAAAGGATACTGCACATCATGCGTACAAAACTAGCTGGGGCATTCATGAGGCCGAGAGGCATGAAGTTCCATTGGAACAAACCCCTAGGTGTTGAGAAAGCAGTAAGAGGTTTGGCGCGTTCAGTGAGAGGAACTTGCCAGTAACCTTTAGACAAATCGAGTTTGGTAAAGAACTTAGAATTAGAAAGCTTAGTGAGCAGCTCATCTAACAAGGCATAGGTTCAGCATCGAATTTCGTCACCTGGTTTAGTTTGCGATAGTCGACGCAAAGACGTACGTTATTGTCTTTTTTTCTGACAATAACCATAGACGAAGAATATGCCGAAGTAGATGGTTCAATTATTTTTAATTGAATCATTTCATCCAATTCTTTCTCGACTTGTGCTTGAAAGTGCAATGGGATAGGATAAGGTCGGACTCTGATAGGGTTATAATCTGTGAGTATTATGTCATGCTTAATAATTGTTGTTTGACCCGGAATATCAGTAAGAACGTCCTTAAAATTTTGTAGTAGAAAAGAGACCTTTTGCCGTTCCTCAGTAGATAACTCTGAAGAAACCGTCACGTTTTCCCATGATTCTGTTGAATGCAGGGGGATTACGGCGAGAGGAAGATTCACGTCTAAGAAAGTAGCCTCTTCCTCCTGAATGACAGACAGAGATGTGTAATGACCATGCGGGACTAGCGAATCGTCCGTCGCTTCATAAATAGGTTGTAGGTAATGTGGTCGTTCATGAAATTCTGTCAACATATTGATATGAAAAGTTTTATGTTTTCTGTCCACATCGACGACATAGTCGACATCAGAAATTCTAGAGATGACAGTGTAAGGACCTTTCCATGAAATAAGAAGTCTATTGTCCCTACAAGGAAGTAATACTAGTACTTTGTCTCCAGGGAAGAGTTGACGTAGACATCTATTTTTATTTGCGAAATTCCTTGCCTTCTGCTTAGCAGACTCAGATGCAGAGGTAGCTAACCTACATGCTTCAATAATGTTTTGCCTTAAGGCAATTACATATTCGTAGGAGGATTGAGTTTCCTCGCTGATATCCTCAGCAGTTATTAGGTCATGCAACAATGACATGGGACCGCGCGGTTGCGCACCAAAGACAAGCTGGAATGGAGAAAACCCTGTGTGCTCATTAGGGACTTCTCTATACGCGAAAAGAGCAGCGGGTAAAACCCTGTCCCAATCCTGAGGATGGTCCTCAGTTATCTTTCCTAGTAAACTCTTGAGCGTTCTATTAAGACGTTCGACTAACCCGTTTGACATAGGATGATAGATACTGCTTAAAGACCTGTCAATACGGAGTGTAGACATCACCTGCGACATAGTGTCTGAAACCAACTGTGTGCCATGATCTGATAAGATTTCTCTGGGAAATCCTAGACGTGAGAATATTATCCAAAGAGCGTCTGCAATATCAGCAGTAGAAATGCTCTTGAGAGGTATAGCCTCTGGCCAACGGGTACACATGTCAATGCATGTTAGGATAAATTGGTGTCCTCTGGCAGAATTAGTTTTAAAAGGACCAATAATGTCTATTGCCATCTTCTGAAAAGGACGGATTGGAATATCCGCAGCCTGGATAGGTGCTGCATGGCGTGGACCTCGTGACTTGACCTCCTGGCATATCCTGCAGGAGCGACAGAAAATGCGTATATCTTTATTTACGTGTGGCCAACAGAAGGAAGCAAGAATCCTAGATTTGGTACGGGAAAATCCCATATGTCCAGCACACTGAGAGTTGGGAGCATGTTGTAGAATTCGGACTCTCATACTTTTAGGTACCAGAATTTGCGAATGCATAGACACCGCAGAGTCTTGCACCACGCGGACTATACTCCATTCTTTATTGGGATCCAAGATTTGCGATTTGTGTTATGGTTTGGATTATCATTTTCAACAAGGCGGAAGAATTTTTCCAAAGAAGTGTCCTTTTGTCGGTGTTCTATAAAAGACTCGCGGGAAATCACTGAGTGATCATCTTTGTTAGGCACTTCATTAATTTCGGTTGATGGAGTGTGAGAAATATTTTGAGCTTGTGCTCTTGTAGTGACTGCATTAGCAGCCTGAATATTTTTCTTCTCCCAGATAGCAATTTGCTGCAGTGTACACTCCTTAATTCCGTGTATACGTCCAACGATAAGATCCGCAATGGGATTCGGGAGTATACATGCGTGTACACGTCCCGTAAAAAAGGGAGTGGCAATATGAATGATAGCAGTAGGGAATTTCTCAAGTGTCCCACCAAATGTCACACATTTCACTACATTTCCAGTGACACAAGAAGAATCTATGAAGGACTGTTTGACCCCGACCGTTGTACATTTAGAATCAAAAAGAACTGAGACTGGCTTATTACTCACTAAACCCTTATGTAGAATAAGAGACCCTCTTCCGTCATGCGCAGCTGCGACAGAAAGAGCGGGGAGAGAATGACCGCAACTCAAGGTAGATATAGAAGTAGGCTGGAACAAAGTTGTGCATTGTGGGCATTGAGATGCCCTCTCAAAATCGAAAGCAAAGCAAGCACTAGCATTATTGACACCATTATTGTTGTTACCTTGATTATTAACATCCTGAGGCTCTTGTTGAGCAAAGTTAGCTTGGCGAAAGGATCTATTATTATCGTTTTGCGATCTATCGCGGCTATTATTGTTATCGTAATTATTGTCATTCCCTCTACTGGAACTATTGTTATGATTTGAACCCCAGTTTCCATAGTTGCGATTGTCATTTCTCCTTTGATCAAAATTCCTATTAGATGGGTTTTGTTGTCTACCTGAGAAGTTATTATTGGCTTGATAACCTCTATTGTGGTAACCTCTTCTAAAGTTCTTATAATTGTTATGACCAAAATGTTGAGGACTATTAAATTGTCTCCAGTTCCCTGAAGAAGAATCATTACGTGATGGACCCCCTTGGTTCTGTCCAAAAACACGATTATTCCTTTTATCAAAATTGAGCTGACGCCTTTAAAATTTACGACGAAAATTAGGACCATATGGTGTGCTGAAGAAACAGGTAAACTTTCTTCGACTTTAGAGTTGCTAACCGTTACATTAGGATGTGCCGTCACGTATTGGCGACAGTATTGCTCCATATTTTTCAAATTTGGAGGCTTTCGTTCATGTAGGAAAGAAAGAAAAGCTTTACTAACCGACGTCATGACTTTGTCGCGTAGCAATAAGTCCTTTAGGGCTTCATATGTATGTTCAGTTTTTGATAGTTCAACCCAACGTGCAAACGTAAGGCTAATATCAGATATAAAGTCTGAGATATCTTTTTCTGTCTCCGGCAATAGAGACTTGAAGCATAGGCGATAACCTTCTACATCCAGTTGGTATTTTTTTAGTAAGGCAGCTCTGACCACTTCATAGTTATTTGTGTCAGGACCCTCTAACTGCTTCTCTTTGCTGCTGAATGTTTCTCTCTTCAGCTTCTAACTTCTTATGTTCAGCTTCTAATTTCTTTTGTTCCATCTCCATTTTGGAATTTTCTCTCATCTGCTTGCATCTGCAATCTCCTATCTTCAGCTTCCATTTTTTGTTTTTCAACTTCCATTTTCTGTATCTTTTCTTCAGCTTTCTGCGCCTTGGCTTATTCCGCCAGAGCAAATTCTTCTAATTTATCTCCAGTTTTGCCAGGGATTGGCGGCTCCTGAGCCGACCCAGCTCTAATGGGTACTTCCGAAATCGGTGAGTATCTGCCTGAATGGCGAGGGACACCTGTCTCTGTACAAGAAAAAAAGGGATACTCACGTAAAATCAATGTCAGGTTAGACATTAATAATAACCTGAGATTTTGCCTCGAGTATTAGCGGGCGTACGAAAAAAAAATATTACATTTTCCACTTCCTCTATTGTAAAATATGAATTTAAATATGATAACTCGTCTGTATTCTCAGTTACTTTTTTACTGAATTTTGTGATGAGTTTTTTTCCTTCTAGTGCTCTCATTTTGACCTAGCTTTTTCATGGAACTAACATTATGGTAGTATCTGGCCAGTACATTTGCTTTTTGCGTGTCAGTATCTGCTCTTTCTGTGTTTTTAATAGCAGGTATTATCATTTGTCTAGTTCTGCCTTTATTAGCCTTTAATTCATTCCACATCTCTGTAACAGAGTGTGTTTTGGGATTTAGTGCTTGACAGAATCTCTTCCAGTGATTCTCTTTAGCTTTGAGTATTACTTTGTTTGATTCATTTCTTATTTTTTTATATTCCTCTAGATTCTCTTCTATGTTTTCTATGTCTTTGAATGGCTTGTTTTCTTTGTTTTTGTATTTCTGTACATTTAATTGGTACTGTGTTTTTATTCCACTGTGCATTCACTTTTTTATTCCTAATGGGGTGTGGATTTAGGTGTTGTGGCATATTAGAGTTTGGTATATGTTTAACAACGCATGTCGTAAAAAGCGACTAAGGAGGGTTGGGCATGGGGCTGTTTACCCCATCCCGTAAAAACTTCGCACAGTGGGCTGATCACCTGCTTGCCAACCAATCTGATTACGGAAACAACGATAGATTGTTTGGTCTGTTTCTGTTCCACAAAGACGCCACTAGGCGTGGTGGAAACAGCGATAGATTGATCAATTTGTTGTTGCCCTAAGACGCCACTAGGCGTACTGGCCACATACTGCTTAGCCGGTTGGTGGCTAAGGATGGAAGAAGAAGAAGAGAATATGTTTAACAGCTATTTTTAATATTTCTCTCGTGAGGTTATCTGCAAATATGTCAACCTTTTCATTTTCTATATTAGTACGAATTGATAATTCTTCCATTTAATTTTGGAAAGCTATCCAATTTGCATTATTATAGTGAAATATTGGTTTCTCCGTCATCTTGGTTGGCTTGTAAGTGTCATTTATTATCATTTCAATGGGCAGATGATCTGAGTTTGTATCCTCAATAACTTCCCATTTTGTACTGGCAAGATTTGGTGTTACAATGCTTATATCAATTGCTGTGTCTTGTTGATTAATACAAGGATTAAATTCTTGTTATTGAACCATCATTATTAGTATGGAGACATAAATGAAAATGACGAGGAAGATATGGACAGAACTTGAACTGA
Source organism: Oreohelix idahoensis (assembly GCA_024509875.1). NCBI lineage: Eukaryota > Metazoa > Mollusca > Gastropoda > Stylommatophora > Oreohelicidae > Oreohelix > Oreohelix idahoensis. Next base: position 142,820 of record JAMPIV010015350.1, read on the forward strand.
TGACACTCGACACGAGGACTTGGTATGTGTTTGTTGAAGGCCTATGCTCCGTGTGGAGCTAAATGGTTATGCATGAATGCTTGAAAATCCCGAAAACAAATGAGAAAAAAAAGACCACAATGAAAAAAGAGCCAGAAAGAGATAAAAATCATAGAGACAAGTTTCGCATATTTAAATTCACTGTTAAGATTGGTACACTTGAGGCATACATTACAAGAAGAGCTGAAGTGAGCACAGGAATCTCAAGGAAACTGTCCTATTTAACCGATTTGAACAAGTCTGATGAACGATATTCACAAGATTCCCAAAATCTAGTTGAATCCTACCCTATTGACCTGAACGCAAATATTTCTGGAGAACTACGACAATGTCTATGTTTATATTTGTGTGCAAAGTAAAATAATACAGGAAAAGAGCTAGAGAAACTCAGCCACATTGAACGTGAAAGACCGAATACTACAGTATATGTACGAGTATTTCTAAATTTAGAGATTGCTCTACATAGTTGCATGACATTGATAATTATTGTTTTGCTAAACTTTCCGTTTCTCACTTAAAAAGAACAAAATGTCCATGAGAACAACAGTGTGTCAGGGCATACGTAATTCACTTGCTCTACTTTGTATTGAAGAGCGAGCATGATCTGTCGAATCATTTACCATTTTTAAATAACCTAATCATGAATTTCGCAATATGATTATTATTCAGTTCAAATAATAAAAACATCTGTTTTAATGATGGTTTCTCTCCCCCCCCCCCCCCCCCCCTACATTTTTTTTAGTAAAGGAGGCAGTAGGCACCATAATCCTTTCAGTGCACCTTCCTTTCAATAATATATAATTAATATCTCATTCCTGCTTAAGGAAATTCTGAAAAGTCTTATTGATTAGAAAAATGGTGTCTACATTGACAAGTCAACCAAAGCAAATAATTTAAATAACTCAACTACTTTATCCTGTAGAAACGTTCAGCTTAAAAACAAAAATTAGAAACTACATTGACAAGTCAACCAAAGCAAATAATTTAAATAACTCAACTTGCCCATCCAAGACGGGGGATAGACCTTTTGTTAAAGAGGTTCTAGATATAGCATTCCGTATGCTCTTTGAACAGCAAAAGAAAAAGAAAATCAAACAAGTCAATCTCTTTAAATATTTAGGCTACACATTGACACCAGATGGCAGATGTGACACAGAGATAAAGAAAAGGATCGCCGTGTCCAAAGAAGCCTTTACTAGGATGAGCAACGTAATGAAAAACAGAAACATCACCATAAGCACAAAAATTCGCTTACTAAGGAGTTACGTGTGGTCCGTTCTTTTATATGGATGCGAATGTTGGACAATGAGTAACCAAATGGTGAAAAAACTGGAGGCAGCGGAAATGTGGTTTTTGAGAAGGATACTGAGAATATCATGGACAGAGAAGAAAACAAATGCCGAGGTATTGACAGCTGCGAGTGTTAATAAATAGCTCATAAAAACCACCAGGAAAAGACAAATTAAACTTATGGGCACATATTAACAGAAGAGGAGGAGTGGAGGAATTAGTCTTATGTGGGAAAATATCAGGTAGGAGAGGAAGAGGAAGGCAGAGAAAGATGTATGTGGAAAGCTTAAACAACTGGGCAACAAACAACAGCATGGGCAACAACAACCTCATTAGACTATCAAAAGACAGAGAAGATTGGAGGGTCATGATCGCCAATGTCTGTTTCAGACCAAGCACCTGAAGAAGAAGATATAGACGACACGGAATGACATAGAACGGATGGCAGAGGACATGAATTCTTGGCGTGAATTTGTTAAACGCCTACGCGGGCACACGGAACTGAATGGTAATGATGATGGTGATAATGATGGTAATAATGATGATGTAACTATGATGATAATGATGATGTTAATGGTGATAATAATGATGATGATGTGACGAAAAAACGACCTATTCATTTGTTCTATTTTTCTTTCTACACTCCTCTGTGTCAGTATTCATTCAACCATTACTTTTTGTTCCTTTTCATCTTACTTTTATGCTTCATCTATCGATATTATCTTATCCTCGGTAGAGTATACCTCGTCGCCCCATACGCTTTAGGCTTGACTACACATGGCATATTATTCTTTGATCGTTGACAGACAACAATTAGCTAGGTGTGACAAGACGGTCAAATCAAAATTTGGTTTGTCCTTTGTCGCCAGCTTATGGTCTATACAGACGGGCTATTGATAGATAAGCAAGTATTGCTTCAGTCAAGGCTGAAGTGTGTGTTAGATAAACTCAAGATGATGGTCTGGGAATAGTAGTATCAGCAATTAAGGGTCGGGACGCCACATTTAGATTGCGCAAGGTAAATGTAAAGAACATGTGGAAACATCAATGCCTCTTGCGTACTGTTCAGTAGTAGTAGTAGTAGTAGTAGTAGTAGTAGTAGTAGTAGTAGTAGTAGTAGTAGTAGTAGTAGTAGTAGTAGTAGTAGTAGTAGTCCCTTCAGTCTAACTGACTATGGCAATGCGCCCCTGAGGTGATAGCTCCCAGGTGCTTTATTTTCTTGTGATCTTTTCGGCAAATTCTTTTTTCTTCTGCTTATTGTGAGAGCTTTTCGCCCAATGTGAGGAGGCGCCATAGGGAGCATCACCACTAGGTGCCATTGGCAGCTTAATCCTCCCAGATTGTTGGATTTATGTCCAATGCCTTTATGTCTCTCTTGCCCACATCTTTGAAACCCAGCTGCGGTCGCCCGACTGTTCTTTTACTATCTGCCAGTTGTCCATAGAAAATATCTTTAGAGATGCAATCATCTATTATGCGGCGGACATGGCCAAGCCAGCGTAGCCTGTCCTGTCTAAGCAGTGTATACATGCTTTGAAGGCCAGCACGTGACAACACCTCGTCTTTTGTCACTTTGTCCTTCCACGATATACCAAGGATGTGGCGTAGACACCATAGATGAAAGATATTGAGCCATCTTTCTTGCTTAGCATAGGTTGTCCATTCCTCGCCTCCAAATAGAAGCGTGCTGGTGACACAGACAGTTTGGCCGCAGCTTTGGTCTTCATTGTGAGTTTGGAGTTTTTCCAAACACGCGATGTGAAGTGAGCAGAGATATAAATTTCTTTGTCCAGAGAGAGTTTGTCGGTAATGGCAGACCCCAGGTATGTACGCGTGGAGGCATATCTCGAGTCATCCTTATATGACCACTAGCTATGCGCAATGCTACAATATACACATGTGGAAGTAAATTCTGTCTGTGAGGCTAATTACACCTTCATTGACTCTTGAAATCATCCACACACTTCCAGGGATTCCCCCTGTGGTGAAACTTGTTGAGAACCCAGCACTGCACACTAAGCTTGGTGAAGTTACTTGAGCCCCAGACATGATTCTTTGTCATTGACCTGGTTGACAGCATGCAGGAGGATCTCACTATGGACCCAGTGATAGGCAGGGGGAGCTGAGAAGTGGCGTTGTGCAGTACGCGATAAACTTCTTGGGAGAGCCCAGAACCAGAGCACAGTATCTTAGCTCTGCATAGTTGGAGAGCCCCCTTGGATGGCAAGGAATGCACAGTATGCCACGCGCTTCTTACTCCTAGCTTGGGACCAGATGTGACGGTCCTTTAAATGCAAGCGAAGCTGGAGAAACTGGAGCTCATGACTTCAACTCGGCACGTTTCGGAATTGCAGAAAAGCCACAGGAAAAGCCTAGATCTACAGTGTAGATAATACCAAGGAGTCTTCAACTTGGTATTGGCTGCAAAAGAGTGAGAAGCACAGCAGTCCTAGTTAAACAACAACAACAACAACAAAACAACAGGTATGTGAAGTGGTGCACCACTGCCAATTAATAGTTATCGATATCCGGATCCAGCACATTTGTTTTCTTTAGACTTATTGTGAGGCCAAAGTCCTTACATGATTAAGAGAAACGATTCATCAAGATCTGGTGCTCCTGTTGACTTGGAGTGACGATTGGAGCGTCGTTAGCGAACAAGTCTCTTATAGTGACCCTTCTGATTTTTGTTTTTGTATTCAGCCTTGAGAGGTTAAACAGTCGGTCATCTGACCTAGTGTGAAAGCACATTCCTTCAGTTAAATCTCCGATGGCATGTTTCAATAGCAAGGCAAATAAGATCCCGAAGATGGTTGGAGCCAGGACTTTATCATTTCCAGCAATTTAGTGGGGTAGCCTTGTTCAGGAGGGTTTTGAAGAGTCCATCCCTACTAACCAGACCAAATACCACTGTGAGATCGATAAAAGCTCTCATGAGTTGTCCTGAGGTTGATGGAGAGAAAATATCATATCTATTGTTGATCTACCAGCCCAGAATCCACACTGCGACTCTGGATGTATGCGCTCAGCTAACTTGTGTAAGTAGCATTAAGATGAGTGGAGAAAACTTTACCAATTTTAAAAAGAGAGGGATTCATCTGTAGTTGTTACAATCGCTTCTGCCTCCTTTATTTTTACATAATGTTACAAGCTTGGCATCTCGCATGTCTTAAGGGATAGTTGTCTCTCCCCAGCGATTCTGTGTATTGTTCAGCAACGGTGCTTGATTAAATTATTAATGATATTTTATGTTCCGAATGGAGAAAACTACGTACTGGATCAATAGGTTATTAAATCAAAATGTCTAATGGATTCCGGAATGGAAAGAGCAGAAGGGAAGTTATTCATAATATTGAAGAATCATTGTTTACTTTAGTGCAGTCTGTCTGAGACAGTGTGACCATACAGCGAGGCATGTTCATCGCAGAAAGTAGCCTAGGGTAATTGGTGAGGGTTTTGTCGTGTTATGAATACTTAAAGTTTGCTATTTAGGCCTAATTGCCTTAAACTAACCGACGGTTAAACTGAACAATAGTGGGACGTATTCTTCGATGTCGTCTTTGTAAGTCGCCAACGTCGTTAGAGTTTGGATTAGGTTATTGATTCCAGTTAAAATGAAGCGCGGTGGGCCGTGTGTTCGATACGGCCTTATAAACGAATTCTGAAAGGCAGTAGGCTAATAAATGGTTAGGGTTAAGTAGGCTAACCTAAACCACAACTTTAAGCCTAACCCTAACGACGTTGGCGACTCATCAGGATGACATGGAAGAACTCGTCCTACTATTCTTCATTTCAACCAGAATTCATAACCCTTAGCCTACCCCTTATGACTGCGTTTCAGGATTCTTTTATAAAGCCATATCGGTCATAGGGGCCACGATTTTTCATTCCAATCCGGTTGAAATGAAGCACAGTGGGTCATGTTCTTTGGTGTCATAGCCTACATATTCTTCTTCCTCGTTCGCCTTCAGACTTCCACATTAATGACTCTAATAAAGGCAGTAGTCAACTCAAGGTCAATTTAAAAGATGTGATACATATAAGTCGGCAGATCTGTATAGGACATGTAGGCCTACCATATTTGCTGGCTTATAAGATGCATGGGCGTAAGGGACGCACCCTGTTTTCCATGGACATTTAAAAAAAAAAAAATGTTAGTACCTCTCATCATAATTTATTGAAAAATAATTTAAGTAATTTTCAGGGAATTGGTATGTAAAAAAAATAATCTATCAGGCAAAAAATGTAGATTTACATTAAAGGTTTTAATTTTCATCCTCAAAACCTAGAAAATCACCCTCTTCAGAGCTAGATAAAGCATCTCAAGAAATCTCTTCTTTGTCAGAAACCAAGTCATCACGGTCTTCAAGTAATAAATTATCCTCAGTACTGTCAAGGGTATTACTAATGCCACGTTTTAAAAATGATTTAACAACTATATCCGGTTTCACTGCATCCACGAAGTTTTAACCCATTCTCACACTTTCGAAAATGGGAGTATTTTGATTTCATTTAACGTTTTAATAATGTTACACATTTTAAAATCTTTAATTTTAAAAATTTTACATCGTTAAAACAAGTTTAAGATTTTTAAGTTTAAACATGTTACATTGTTAAAATAGCTGTCTTAACACAGCTGTGTCCACTGACATATATGTAACTGGAACAGTCTGTGCTTTGCAGTAGCCAGCAAGATGGTGTGCTCCAAACACTACTGGCGTTCATTAGTTCATTGTATGTCCTATCCATCACTAGCCTATTCTTCTCATCATCATCTGTTTTGTTACTGCCCATGTGGTGATATGAGAGGTTATTGGTGTTACTCAACTAAGTGTAGACAGAGTGAGGTCAAGCTGTGTAAGTCCCTGAGTCTAATTGTTGATGATGTTGTGTTCTCAGGGTACCTATCCGCTACCTCTCTGAGATCTCGCTCTGGGAAATATTTTCTGGGTATGTTATATAGCTACGTGACTAGGGTAATGCAGATATAGTGATGTCACTGGATAAGAATTCTGTCAATGGTTGGAGGGTTAGTGTGTGTCATCATGCCCCCCTTTAATTTCTTGTATTTTAGTGGAATGATAAGGATGAGTCCTCAAGTGCCAATTATAATGGACTTATCTTAAAACCTGTCTGTGATGGTGTCTTGAGAATCTTCAAGAACAACAAATATTTCAGAGTTCCCCTGGATGATGATGTGGCAGGAAGCTTGCAGATATATAAGAAGCTCTCTCTGTGCCCACAGGTGCTGAATTTTCAGGGGTTATGTCACTTTTCAATTTGGCAATTCAACCCTGAAATAAGAAGGTTATGTTCCCCTCTTTATATCATATCTATAACATACCTGTCAACCTCCTGAGACAAAAATCTGTACGCCGGACCCAAAAAATCCTTACAAACACCCAAAAATCCTTACGCAAAAAAATATTAATAAATTATACACAATACAGTTTTAAAATGAGAAATGACATATACAAATCTATTAGCATTTGAATTATTGTGATATAAAACATGCTAATAGTCTCATGCTGTTCTTTACATATAAAAAACTTAGTGATCATGAGGTACACTATTCTTTCGATGTACAGTGTTTTGTATTATAATCAACACATGCACTTTTAGCACTTTGCAGAATTGCATTTGTGGGCTTAAAGTCTGCACAGCATGTATCAATGTTAATCTTACACTGTAAAATAGAAGTGAGTGTGTCCGCATTCATGGACCTCCTGCAGACGGTGTGGATTTTTTTCATCATTGAAAATGATCTTTCGCAGTCAGCATTGCTGTGAGGGAGTATCAGCAGTCGCTGAATGATGACTTTCAAATTAGGGAAGCGGATGGCACCAGTACTAGTTTTCTGGTCAAAAACTTCCAGCCAATAGCTACAGAAGCTCTTGTTCTGACCACTATCTGTCAGTATAGGCACACACACATCAGACAACATACAGTAGAGAATGATTAAATAAATACAACAAACAAAGCAAACGGCTAACAGCAACAACAAAAAAATAAACAAAATTATGAACAGAATATCAAATCTAGGAAGAAAAAACGTACAAAATTATTTTTAAGAGTTGGTAGCCTAGACCAGTGATAACAGAGTGCCACTTTATTAAAAAATAAAGCAGCGAATCTCGAGCGCTTGAATAAAGTAGGCCTACTCAACGCAAACAAACGTTTTTTTGTAGTTATGTAGGGCCTACACAGAATATTATGACAATTTATCGTAAATATATTGAAGGGCAAGATATCAAATCTAGGAAGAAAAAACGTACCACCAAAAATGTACAAAATTATTATTTAAGAGTTTGTAGCCTAGACCAGTGATAACAGATTGCCACTTTATTAAAAATTAAAGCAGTGAATCTTGAGCGATGGAATAAAGTAGGCCTACTCAACGCAAACAAACTTTATTTTGTAGTTATGTAGGGCCTAAACAAAATATTATGACAATTTATCGGAAATATATTGAAGGGCAGGATATAACTGGAAAGATTAAGACAGCGATTAAATTGCACCAAGCAAAACAACAGCAATATTTAACCGTTATAAGTACTTAGATTTTTTAAACAAAATGGTGTCGAAGTGTGGTGGCAAGCAAGAGTGGTCGTTGATAACAGGTAACTTTAAAAATACGTCATGTCACGCTGAAAACCGAAAGCGTTTGAGGCCGAATTCAAAGTTTTTGCCGAATTGTTGGGTAACACAGGATTTGATTGGTTGCTGGGAGAGACCTCAGTTTAAAAACGGACGCCGAGATTCCCGGACTTAAAAATAAAAAAAAATTGGTTAAAAAAACCTGGGCTAAAAAATATTTTCTGATTTAAAATTAAAAAAAAAAAACTTAGGTTGATAAATATTTTTAGAATTTTAAAAAAAAAAAAAAAATTTTTTTTTTTTTGGGAGTGGGAGAAAAATCCGTACAACGAGTCTGTACGGCCATACACTGCTAAAAAAAATCAAAAATCCGTACATTGTACGAAAAATTCGTACAGGTTGACAGGTATGCTATAATATCATTCCACAATTTTATCAATAATACATTCAAAAGGAGGGTCAGCTACGTGTGCCAACCAATTGCACCAAAACCCTAATTTTGTTTGACCATTTTTCCTTCCAGTGTTTTCATACTGTTCCCATATGGCTGCAACGCCACTGACCCCTTAAGCATTGTTTTTCTTCCATAGAATCAGATGGGGTATACAATGCTCTTCTTGTGACCTATTAAATATTTTGTACAAACATCCGATGTAGGTTTTCATGTGTTAACTTATTTTATCTTACCGCAAGTAAAGAATAAAACACACCCACAAGATTGACTGGTGGTTAATGGTTCTCAGAACTACAAAGGCATCAACATCAAACCAATGGCAGTTTTTCTCAAAAACACGATTAAGAGAAAATTTAACTTTTCCGAAGACTATCAAAATTGAGCAGTTCAGAAGTGTGTTTGTTCGTCCGTCCCAAGTTTATTTATACAATATCTTTGTTATTAATGGGTCGATTTTTAATATTGAAAGTGATTATTAAACAGACAACTGTCCTCTATCTTCATATATAGGTTTCTTTCAATTATGTATCCCCGTTTCTATATGTGTAATTTTTACGTAATTATTTGCTCCTTTCAATGAACCAAAATATTTGTAAAATAAATGTTTCTAAGGCCAGATAATTTATTATAAGGGAAATTCTTATGGTGTTATATTTAACAATATTAACGCTACAATTCAAGGCATTCCTTTTATTTAAACTCTCTTTATTTATAAAGAAATACATTATCTAAGTTTTTCCAAACACACCGATTTGGCTTGCTTCCATTTTAAACCACCTCCCCTCTCCCCTATTAAGACGAGGTACCAAGTTGGTTAGTGGCCAAAATTTTACGGCGTTTGTTCATAAATATTTGGGAAGGGTAGAGCGTGTGTGTGTTTGGGGGTGGGACTTTTACACTTGGTGTTAAAAAATTCAAACCTTTTTTTAAATGTGGCGATTAGATTTTACGATGGCAGTGAGACAATTTCAAATACTGTAGCTATTAATAGATTTTAGGAGGACGTTAGTTAATTTTCAAGCAGTAAATTTGCCTTTGGCCTTCAGAGCAAGGTCAAACATGGGAATTATTTATAGATTTTTAACGTGGTAGTAGAAAAAGGCAAATATTTTGTTCAATTTTTAGCGGTAGGTTTGACCTTGCCCTTGACAAATTTCAAACATAGTAGTAGTGTTATAGGTTGGAAATTTACGTTAACTAGATTTTTGAATCGGGGAAATTTGAGCGGGGTGTCACACAGAGTACTTTACTACAGATCTCCCCTGTTAAAAAAGCCTGCACCACTAGTGCAGCTTTATGATCTGTGTTACAATCTTGATCAAATTGACTTCTCTAGGCCTTTATGGATTCCTGGTTTCCTGCAGGTGGGTGCCTACTCAAGAAATCTGCCCCAACGTTCTGCGATCCAGGAATATACTCAATGGTAAACGAGTAAGGTTGGATGAGGAGAGACCACCTTAACAAACGTGCATTACCATGTTTTGCCTGGGCCAGAAAAACCAGTGGCTGATGGTCGCTTTGTACCATGAAATGTCTACCATACAGATAGATCTGGAATTTCTTTATTGCCCAGACTAAAGCCAAACATTCTTTTTCTATAGTTGAGTAGTTTTGTTCCGCTTTGTTCAATTTGCGGCTGGCATAAGCAACTGGGTTCAGTTCCCCGTCTGGTGAAGAGGACCTTTGTAACAATGTGGCCCCCAATCCTACATTACTAGCGTCCGTTCTTACCATGAATTCCTGACTCAAATCAGGTAATTTCAATATGGGCTTACTGGTGAGTTTTTGCTTTAACTCATTGTATGCCAACTCGCATTCTGCTGACCATTCTATTTTATCTGGTTTCCCTTTACGAGTTAAATCCGTCAGAGGAGCACACACAGAGTTAAAATTTTTAATATACTTTTGGTAAAACCCACAAAGTGAGACGAAGGATCTCACATCCTTCTTAGTCTGGGGTCTGGGTGCTCTCTGCAATTTCTCCAGGTTCTTAGGATCAGGGGTCATGCTACCCTGATGTACAGTATGTCCCAAGAATTCTAATTCCTTGCATCCAATACAACATTTGGTTGTTCTAGCAGTTAAGTTTGCCTCTCTAAGTCTGTCAAATAGCATATTCAAAGAGTCAACGTGTTCCTCAAAGGTCTTCGTAGCGATGAGAATATCATCCATGAAATTTGTAATACATGGGTTTTTCAGGGGATCCAATAGTTTTCTCATCATTCTGGAAAACACGCTCGGAGCATTCTTCAATCCAAACGGCAGCATGTTGAACTCATAGTGCCCTTCCGAGGTGCTAAAAGCCAGATATGGTCGAATCTCAGTCTTCACTGGAATCTGGTAATATCCCTTGCTGAGATCTACCTTGGAAAAGTATTTTGCCTTATTCAACCTGGCAAACAGTTGGTTAGTATCAGGTAAAGGATCCACCTGACTTTCTGTGACAACATTCAGTTTCCTGTAATCTATACACAGTCTATGTTCCCCAGAGGGTTTCCTCAACAATGCCACACTGGAGCTATAAGGAGATTCACTATGAGAAATAATCCCTTCGTGTAACAAATACTCTATCTCCTCTTTTAAAGCTTTTTCTTTTGCGAATGGGATAGTATAGGCTCTCATACAGATGGGTGTTGGGTCTAGTAATTTCATATCATATTCCAACAAGTTAGTGTGCCCTGGTCTGTCCGTTAACACGTCTGTATGATTTTCCAGAACCTTTTGAATCTGCTCTCTCTGCCCTTTTGTCAGATGATTACTGATCTTTACCTGTGCAGGAGTTTCACAGGGTTTCAGGGGGTATTCGTAAGAGTTGAGAGGTTCATTCTTCATCTCAGTGGCTATGGCCAAGGTCATTAAATGTGCCCCTTCCAGGTTACCTCTATCATGATATTTCTTAAGAAGGTTCACATGATAGACTTTTTCCTTTCCTTTCTTGTCTATCTTGTAGTTAGTTCTAAAGCCTTTTTCTAAAACTGTGTATGGACCTTGCCATCCAATCTGAAGTTTGTTGCTGCTGCCGGGTAATAGAAGAAGCACCTTCTCCCCCACAGCAAGCTCCCTATCCTTCGCTTTCTTATTATAATATGCAGCATGTTTCTTCCTGGCTTGTCTTAGGTTATCATTTGCCAATTTCCAGCCAGTTTTTAAGCGAGTGGTCAGCTCGTTCACATACTGATATGATGAGGTTACAGTCTCTTCTGCCTTCTCATCTGTCCATGTCCTCAATAGGGCTTCCAATGGACCTTTGATTGGCCGGCCAAATAACAATGTTGCCGGTGCCATTCCTGTTGAATTATGTGGGACTTCCCGATAAGCAAACAGAGCCGCGGGTAAGTATTGATCCCATGTATCAGGTTTCTCATGTGCCAACTTTCTCAGGATGGAAATAAGTGTCCCGTTAAATCTTCCCACCTGCCTGTTCCCTTGGGGGTGATACGGACTACAATGAAAGTGCCTGGCTTGGAAGATCCTGAAAACTTCCTCAGTTAGCCTCCCCTTGAACTATGATCCATTATCAGTCAAGATCTGGTGGGGAAAACCTAACCTTGTGAATATTGTAAGTAACGCCTCTGCCACATGTTTTGAGTCGATTGATGACATGGCTACTGCCTCTCTCCACATAGAACAAGTGTCCACCAGAGTAAGAATGTAACTGTTTCTTCTCTTGGTACGTGTGAGAGGTCCCACAATATCCACTGCAACTCTCTCAAAAGGGGTTCCCATGATTGGCATCTCCCCTAAAGTTGCAGGGGCAGTCCAATGTTTTGGAGCTACCCTTTGGCATTCTGGGCAGGATTTGACATATCTTTTTATATCTTCCATTATCCCTGGCCAGAAGTAATGACAAGCTATACGCTGTCTTGTGGCGCTGATCCCCATATGACCACTGAAGGGGATAGCATGTCCTAACTCCATCACCTTTTCCCTATATGAAGTGGGAAGTACCAGCTGTCCATGACCATTTGAACCAGTTCCAGCCTTCCTATACATTAATTTGTTCTTCATATAAAAATCTCCTTTGTTTGGAGTGGTATGGCTTTTAGGGAGTTTCCTGAAACACGGCTTTAGTGACCTATCCTCAGCCTGTGCCGTCCTCATCTCCTCTGGATGAGTATTTATTGGGTTTTCTTCCTCCTTCCTTGACTGTGACCTGGTCTGTACTGTTGCCATAATCACTGGTCTTTTGGGATTTCCCAAAAACACATATCTACACCCAATATCAGAGGGTAGATTGGTTCGTTTATCACTGCTGCTCTAATCACTCCTTCCACATAGCGAGTTTTTACATTGATTCTTGCAATGGGAAGTGTCATGGTAGCTACTTCCTTGGTTGCCCCTTGTATCTCCACTGTTTCTGTGGTATATTGATCTGGGTGCACCAGGTGAGAACTCACGACTGAGTCAAAATCCAATCCAGTATCATAAAGGCACTTAATAGTGGCCCCATTGCATACTACGTCTTCACATACCGGGGGATGATAAGGTTCCTGCTGTCCAGTAGGCTTGTCCTTCTGTCACTTGTTTCCAGTTTTAAGGCATGCAGCGTGGAGCGGAGGGTTATTTTTCTTCCTACAGTCTTTTGTATTATGGTTATTTAACCTACAGATTTTACAATATTTTCCTTCTGGTCTGTAGGGTTTCCTTTCATTTACTTGCGGGTTTCTATCTCTATGGTCAAATCTTGGCCGGTCATAGTTGGGTTTAAATCTATTACCTTGGTCTCTACTTTCAAATTTATTCTGGTTCTGTGGGGCTTTATTACTTTCTACTTGTTTCCTTTTTGCTCCAGCTACTTCTGACTGGGCTGCCTGATATCTCTCAGCAACATTGAGAACCTCACCCAACCTCTCTGCACCTTGTTCCATGAGAAATTTTCTCAGGTCTGGAGCCATGGACTCTCTCAGTTGCTCTATCATAATCATTTCCTTCAAATCTTGGGTTTTCCCCAGAGCAGTCCATTTCTCCAAATAGGTTTCCAATCTGGCAGAGAATTGGTGGTAGGTCTCCCCAGACAGTAGCTTAGCAGTTCTAAATCTCTTCCTGTAAAATTCCCCATTCTTCTCATACCTAATTAATAGAGCCTGTTTTAAAATGTCATAATCTTCCTGATCCTCTCTGCTCAACTTTGAGAACACTTCATAAGATGTTCCCCTAAGCCCTTGGGATAATTTTAAACTCCATTTCTCCTTCTCTAACCCATAATTAGTAGCTAGCCTTTCAAATCTGTTTAAGAATGACTCAATGTCATCCTCTTTCTCCACAAAAGGATCTAAATGGAAGTTCATGGCTAAATTGGAGGCCCCCTGGCTTGCAGTAGCATCAGAGGTAGATGGGCTGTTATGTCACATTCTGAGGTTACATACTGAATCAGAACTTGCCCCTCCATACCCATTTCTTTTGCCGTCTGCACAGCAGCAGATCTGAACTTGGCCAAGTCTGCCATCTTTTATCTTATACAAAATTTATGAATCTTACAATATAAATTACCAAATATGACTAAAGTAGTTAACTATAGGCACTGACAACTCATCCAATTTCCACAACTGATTAATTTTAATAGGGATACCTTGGGTCTATGGTGGTAATATACAAATCCCGGACGAGACCCCAATATGTGGTGATATGAGAGGTTATTGGTGTTACTCAACTAAGTGTAGACAGAGTGAGGTCAAGCTGTGTAAGTCCCTGAGTCTAATTGTTGATGATGTTGTGTTCTCAGGGTACCTATCCGCTACCTCTCTGAGATCTCACTCTGGGAAATATTTTCTGGGTATGTTATATAGCTACGTGTCTAGGGTAATGCAGATATAGTGATGTGTCAATAAAACAAACACAACTGTAACTCAATATAATTGAATTAAGTAAGACTGTGTGTAAATTTATATAGTTATTTTACAATTTTTAATATTCCTGAACCTCAATTTTCTGGAACAGGAATTTTCAACTCAAAAGAAATGTTTCTTTATGTACAAGTTTAAATAAATATGGTGGACATCCTGTCCATAAAATGATATATCTAAACTATCAATATGTTTGTACTCCCTACTGGATTATGTTAACACTGGATAAGAATTCTGTCAATGGTTGGAGGGTTAGTGTGTGTCATCATGCCCCCCTTTAATTTCTTGTATTTTAGTGGAATGATAAGGATGAGTCCTCAAGTGCCAATTATAATGGACTTATCTTAAAACCTGTCTGTGATGGTGTCTTGAGAATCTTCAAGAACAACAAATATTTCAGAGTTCCCCTGGATGATGATGTGGCAGGAAGCTTGCAGATATATAAGAAGCTCTCTCTGTGCCCACAGGTGCTGAATTTTCAGGGGTTATGTCACTTTTCAATTTGGCAATTCAACCCTGAAATAAGAAGGTTATGTTCCCCTCTTTATATCATATCTATAATATCATTCCACAATTTTATCAATAATACATTCAAAAGGAGGGTCAGCTACGTGTGCCAACCAATTGCACCAAAACCCTAATTTTGTTTGACCATTTTTCCTTCCAGTGTTTTCATACTGTTCCCATATGGCTGCAACGCCACTGACCCCTTAAGCATTGTTTTTCTTCCATAGAATCAGATGGGGTATACAATGTTCTTCTTGTGACCTATTAAATATTTTGTACAAACATCCGATGTAGGTTTTCATGTGTTATTTGAACACTAATGCTCTGCAGAAAACTGCTAGTAGCTTTTGGACTTACAGTCGTAATATTTTATGGCAATATTCAAACATTTTTACACATGTTATTTCACTTTCCCAATAAATCTGCTTTAGGCACATTCCTACTTGGTTGTCGTAATCTCTTCCAATAGGCAATGTCGAACAACACAATTTTATGGCGCACTATCTGTGTGGCCTGTACATGCTAATAAATATCAATAAACTTATTTATCTTACCGCAAGTAAAGAATAAAACACACAATCACAAGATTGACTGGTGGTTAATGGTTCAGTTCAGATCGCTATCGTCCAGACGGCAAAGGCATTCAACATCAATGCTCTTCATCTGATCTCAATCTGGCTGTGGTTTTAGTTTTTCTCAAATGGCGGACTATGCTGGCAGATAGTTAATTTTATTGCCCCCTCCTAAACTACAATTAACCAATCAGAAACACGTTAAGAAAATTTAACTTTTCCGAAGACTATCAAAATTGAGCAGTTCAGAAGTGTGTTTGTTCGTCCGTCCCAAGTTTATTTATACAATATCTTTGTTATTAATGGGTCGATTTTTAATATTGAAAGTGATTATTAAACAGACAACTGTCCTCTATCTTCATATATAGGTTTCTTTCAATTATTTATCCCCGTTTCTATATGTGTAATTTTTACGTAATTATTTGCTCCTTTCAATGAACCAAAATATTTGTAAAATAAATGTTTCTAAGGCCAGATAATTTATTATAAGGGAAATTCTTATGATGTTATATTTAACAATATTAACGCTACAATTCAAGGCATTCCTTTTAATTAAACTCTCTTTATTTATAAAGAAATACATTATCTAAGTTTTTCCAAACACACCAATTTGGCTTGCTTCCATTTTAAACCACCTCCCCTCTCCCCTATTAAGACGAGGTACCAAGTTGGTTAGTTGCCAAAATTTTACGGCGTTTGTTCATAAATATTTGGGAAGGGTAGAGCGTGTGTGTGTTTGGGGGTGGGACTTTTACGCTTGGTGTTAGAAAATTCAAACCTTTTTTTAAATGTGGCGGTTAGATTTTACGATGGCAGTGAAACAATTTCAAATACTGTAGCTATTAATAGATTTTAGGAGGACGTTAGTTAATTTTCAAGCGGTAAATTTGCCTTTGGCCTTCAGACCAAGGTCAAACATGGGAATTATTTATAGATTTTTAACGTGGTAGTAGAAAAATGCAAATATTTTGTCCAATTTTTAGCAGTAGGTTTGACCTTGCCCTTGACAAATTTCAAACATAGTAGTAGTGTTATAGGTTGGAAATTTACGTTAACTAGATTTTTGAATCGGGGAAATTTGAGCGGGGTGTCACACAGAGTACTTTACTACAGTCCACTCCCACTGGTAAATTCTGTTCCAACTATACAGCTGAGGTTCAAGCTCTAGAGCAAGCTGCAAATATGATTTATAACACCAACTCTGACTGCCAGCAGGTAGTCATCCTCACAGATGCACTGTCTGTACTGCAAGCTCTCAAGAGTGGTAAACTCCCGCATCTGAGAAATGAACTGAGCAAGGTAGC
This sequence comes from Oreohelix idahoensis, assembly GCA_024509875.1. Taxonomy (NCBI): domain Eukaryota; kingdom Metazoa; phylum Mollusca; class Gastropoda; order Stylommatophora; family Oreohelicidae; genus Oreohelix; species Oreohelix idahoensis. The sequence goes on from JAMPIV010015350.1 coordinate 159,426, forward strand.
TGCCAAAAAGCGAACCATACTTCAGTGAGTACCATCCCATTGTGGTGTACCCGGAAATGAAAAGGCAGATAAACTTGCTAAAAAGGGAGGAGAATGTGAATATTGTATTTTGAATTTGTCTAACAACACGGTCATATTTACTGCGCTCACTATAGGATAAATGGACCGATGGAATAGCCAATCAGGACGCTCCTTTTCTAGTATGTATAAAGAAACCTTTTTATATTTGACAGAAAGGGCCTATTCTGTGTAATTTATCGGAAGAAGTTATTTTATTTCTTAAAGAATAACGATATATACAGGGAAATACATAACTATTATAACATCTGGGATATTAAGTAGGTACAAAGACGGCCTCATAATAGTAATTTATTTAAAGAGAAAAATCAGTTTTAATGATAATTTTACTTCAGGGTAATCCCCAATTTAGTTAGTTAAAGTATGCACAGATCTAAATGCACTGGGCTAACTAAAATATTAATAGCTAGAACGATAGAGATCAATTCCTAGTTTTATTCAAACTGTTACTGCAAAGTCTTTTGCCGCTGTGATCTAGATCTTCTTTGATCCTTAGCCACCGACCGTCAAAGCAGTCAGTGGCCATCACGCCTAGTGGGGTCTTTGTGATCTAGAAGCAGACCTAAATTTCCCATTGAAGGCCTGTATCAGCTTGTGTATTATTGCCTGATGGTAAGAAAGATATATATATTTGTATATATTGTTGATTATTTATACAGACAGCTGTTTTTGCTGTCTCTCGTAAAGCCATTTGAAATTTTATTATGTTTTTTTTTTACTGGGAATAAAAAAAATAAAAACTTATGTGTCAAATGGCAGTTGTGACACTTATTTCATGTATACCCATTCAGTAAAAGTCAGGTTATACAATTCTAAACATTGAAAGTGACTGTTCAATCACCCTGTGGTTGTATACGTGTAACAATTGACTTATGAGTTACAGTTAACTAGGAACTCACAAAAATCAGTGGTCCTATTGTACCTTCCCTCATAACTATTAAGCAGAAGCAGGAAATAATAAAAGATATATAGTGAATGTATGAGGACGAATGTCCTAGCTGGTGAATATGGCCTGTCAGAATTCACAGTGTCAACAGCCCCGGCCCACAAATATACATTTAATGACCTAGATGTAGAAGACCAATCAACTGGGGCTATAAAAAAGAGCTCTCATATTGCACAAATGGAGGGGCAAAGTCTTTTACAGACAGGGGGTATGATGTGTTGGTGTTGTGGGTAGTGGGTTTCCCCCCTTGCTTCACCCTAGGCCTAGTGAATTCTTGTTCATGAAAGGAGCGACCATTGCGGTGTTAGTCTCTTGGCCTAGCAAAACCTCTCATACCCCAAGATCGTTGTGCGTGGTGAAGAGCCACACCCTCCTCGAGGTAGTCCTGGTAACTGAGGGTGCGAATCCTCAGGCTAAACACAACGGATCTAGAGGAGCAAACCTCGATAATAAAACCGGTGCACTACACCGTACACGCCTTCTGTGGGTGGGAAGGAGCCAGATGGATACTGAACAAGTCTTGGGAGTGGGAACGAGTGTGTACTGCTCCCTGAAGATCGGAACCCATCGTACAGGCACAGAGACTCAGGACGTGACGATCCTATTGTCTTCAACTCTTGGTCACATGCCTAGAGCCTCGGAGAACTCGGCGTAACCAGCAGGCAATTTGGCGGCGGGGAAAGAGCACTGTGAGCCCTACCTTGGCTACGTATCACAAGGAGATGCAGAAACACCCCCTTTATCTCCCCCAGAGCTGGCACAGTACACTTCTGGCTCCTACCCCAGCATCACAATGCCATGAAGATGACAAAGTTGGAATTTACTAACTCAAACCTGGCAGAGCAAGTCCTCCATCAGATGCGGCTGATGCTGGGCCCAGTAGTGCGTGGACATGTCCCGATCCCCATCGAGACTTGCCCGGGGAGCCCACCCCGGCTCAAAAAAGCAGAGAAGGCCACTCTCCAAACCTCCGATGTCTTGCCAGTGTTAGGATGTGCAAGAACATGGACAGGAAGACTCCACAACTTCCCCACTGAAGACACGCCCACGACGACCGTTGCCTCAATTGGCTGTGTGTGGTGTACCCGGAAACGGGTCCTCCCAGTACTGAGGCACAGTTAAGTCCCCAATGTCACTTATCGGTGCGGGAGCCGCGCTAGCGTAGTGGTTACAACACCGCTCTGGCGACCGGGTGATACAGGATCAAACCCGGGCGACGGCATTTGAGGATTTTTCGTCGACCGGGATTTGGACTGGATTAACTCGAGACCTGGCGAGGACATTTGAAGGAGTGTCGTCGACCAGGGACTGGCGGCGCCTGAGCCGACCCAGCTGCAATGGGTACCTCCGAAATCGGCGAGTATTTGCCTGAATGGCGAGGGACACCTGTCTCTGTACAAGAAATAAAGGGATACTCACGTAAAATCAATGTCAGGTTAGACATAAAATAATAACCTGAGATTTCGCCTCAAGTATTAGCGGGCGAACGAAAAAAAAAAAAAAAAAAAAACTTATCGGTGCAGAGTTGAGAGAGATGGCTGAGCATCACAATCCCCCCTGTGTTGCAGCATGATGAGAACCCAGCATTGCACACTGACCTTGGGGGGATCATTTGGGCACCAGACTTAATACTGGCTCTTGACTGGATGGCCGCATGCAGGAGATTTCTACAATGGAGAGATGGCAGGTGGTGGGTATCTGGAAGTGGCTCTGTGCAGGACGTGAGGATTCCTTGGGAGAGCCCAGAACCAGAGCACAGCATTGTGCAAGCTCTGCATAGTTGGAGAGCCCCCTGGATGACGGGGAATGCACAGTGTGCCACCCCCCTATCCCCAACTGCTAACTTAGAACCAGAAGTGGGGTCCTCTGTATGCGTGCCAGGCCAGGATAAAATGCCTGGGAAAGAGACTGGAGCTCAGAACTCCCTAACTCAAAGTTGCAGGATGGCAGAAAAGCCATGGGAAAGACAGGTCTATTTTGAAGATAACGCAACCATATTTTCACCATACGAGCTCGGACGCCGCCTCGGTAAACAAGGTCCGCGCAGAGCA
>JAMPIV010015350.1:167500-282646 GCA_024509875.1 Oreohelix idahoensis
AGACGGCAGGAAACTTTGGAGATTAGTCAAGTCTCTAAATGAAGAGCGTTCCTCACCTAGGCAGACTATCACATTGGATGAAGGTGGCAAACTTTTCAGAGGAAAACAAGCTGCAGACCTGTTTGCTAGAAGATACAGTTCAGAAAGCAACTTACCCATTAACATAGACCATCAGAGAGAGATAAGAAAAGAAATACTGGCAACCATGGGACAGACAGATACTCCTGCCCCAATGAGGGAACCCATCACACTAGGAGAACTACAGAACGCTATTTCCAAGCTTAAGTTTCAAAAGTCACCCGGCCCAGACAAAATCAGCAACGAAATGCTAGTAAATCTGAGCTCAGCAGCAAAGACAAAACTGCTTGAGATATTCAACCACAGCTGGTTGAAAGGAACGGTACCCCAAGTATGGAGAGAAGCCATCACAATACCCATACTAAAGAAAGGGAAATGTAAGACCGAGGCTGCAAGTTACCGGCCAATTAGTCTCACAAGCTGTGTTGGGAAGACTATGGAGCGAATAGTCAACCACAGATTGAAATGGTATTTAGAGTCTGAGCAGATCCTGGTGCCGGAACAAGCTGGATTTAGAGAATGCTACAGTATAGAAGACCAAGTTACTTACTTGTCTCAAGCAATAGAAGATGCCTTCCAGGAGAAGAAAAAGGTCCTAACGATCTGGGTCGACTTCAAGCAGGCTTTTGACAAGGTGTGGAAAGATGGCCTTATTGCAAAACTTAGGAGAAGTGGAATCCAAGGCAACATGAAGAAATGGATCCAGTCATACTTGCATAACAGGAGAACTAGAGTCACTCTTGATGGTCTGCAGAGCAGAAAAGTGTTGCTCCATCAGGGGGTACCTCAAGGAGGAGTAATTTCCCCAACACTCTTCCTTGTTTACATCAATGACCTGGTGAAAGATCTCCCCGCAGGAGTGAAAGCTGCCTTATATGCAGATGACCTAGTACTCTGGTGCGCTGATGAAAACGTCACCACAGCAAATTATAGAATGCAGCGGGCAGCAGACATGCTAGTGTCATGGGCAGAGAAATGGCTTATCACAATAAACACAGACAAAACCTCCACAACACTGTTCTCCCTCGCCCCCAAGGACAAATCAGCTAACATACACCTAGGGACAACCGTGATCAAGGAAGAAAGCTACCCCACCTATCTTGGGGTGACATTTGACCAAAGGCTTACATGGAATAAGCATATTGAAAATGCAGAAGGAAAGGCCCGAAGACGACTAGGCATACTCAGAAAATTAGCAGGTACCAACTGGGGAGCAAATGAACGAAATCTAAAGAAGATTTATAATGGAGTAATAAGACCACACTTAGAGTTTAGCTCAGCAGCATGGTCATCAGCTGCTAACTCACATCTGCAGTCTTTGGACAAGGTGCAAAATCAAGCTCTCAGGCTCATTACAGGAGCCATGAAAACTACACCAATACAGAGATGCAGAAGGTTGCTGGATTACAGACATTGTCCCATAGAAGAGACACAAAAACCATGATCCAGATGGAAAAGTACAACAGTATGCCAACGCACCCAATGAAGGCAAGACTAGATGATCTGGCATTGGGACGTCTAAAGCGTAGCAGCTTTGTGCATCGGGGAAAAAGACTTAAAAGACAGCATCAAGAAGACCTATCCATGAAGACAACACCACTGAAGCCCACCCTATACCCTGTACCATGGGAGCAGGCCAGCAATGCCCTCCAAATTAATACATCAGTCAGTGGTCTCACAAGTGGATGTGAATAATGATCTGCAAAAACGAACTGCTACATTGAGTATGATCCAAGAAAGCTATCCCGATCAATCATGGATACATGCCTATACAGATGGATCAGCAACTAATGCTGTTAGGAATGGAGGTGCCAGTATCTTTATCTCATATCCTGACAACCACTATGAGACTAGGCACATTCCCAATGGTAAATTCTGTTCCAACTATACAGCTGAGGTTCAAGCTCTAGAGCAAGCTGCAAATATGATTTATAACACCAACTCTGACTGCCACCAGGTAGTCATCCTCACAGATGCACTGTCTGTACTGCAAGCTCTCAAGGGTGGTAAACTCCCGCATCTGAGAAATGAACTAAACAAGGTAGCTGCCAAAAAGAGAACCATACTTCAGTGGGTACCATCTCATTGTGGTGTACCCGGAAATGAAAAGGCAGATAAACTTGCAAAAAAGGGAGGAGAATGTGAACAAGAAGATAATGAAGACACATACTTTGAGAAAAAGAGAGCTATCCAGACTATCAGAAGAGAACAGAACCAACCCAAAGACGACTATCACACTCTCGACCGGCAGGGACAGATAACTATTTTTCGACTCAGGACAGGGCATAACAAACTGAATAAACACATGCACAAGCTACGATTGTCTGCTTCACCACTGTGCACATGTGGATTAAACGAACAAACTGCTGAGCATGTTCTACAGGATTGTCCTCTGTATGACCAGTTAAGAAAGATATACTGGCCCAATGACTCAACACTAAACTCAAAGCTATATGGAGTTAAAGAGGAACTTCAAACAACAGTCAAATTCATCATGAGAACTCGTCTGACGGTGTAAACATCAAAGATGCGATCGCAAGAAGAAGAAGAAGAAGAAGCACAAATGGAAAGTCTGCCATTAATTTTGATAAGGGATTAGCAAATGTAGGATGGTTTCATCAGTACAGAATTTATCTGTAAGGGACATTTATGAAAATTTGATTTTGGTTTTAAGGACTGTCTTCATTGTACACAGACAACTCCATCAGTGCTCCCATCTCCTCCCTTAGATCACACAAGGGACCCCAAGATGCAGCAATAGTGAATGCAGTTAGCGACCCATAGCTGTACTACTTGCATCAGGACCAGCGAACCAGAGCTGGTCAAGACCGCACTCCACCTCCACGTGGTGGTCCTGGAAACAGTCTGCAGCAGTACAGTCTGGCTGAGCGAGTGCGGATCACAATGAGAAGGCAAACCCGGTCCCTAAAAAATGCCGTGCTGAAGTCGGATGTGTCGACCGAAAGGTGCAGATATCACAGCTTAGGCGTAAACAGACACAACACAACCACCGTCCTTTTCAGGGCGAACGAGGAAGAAGAAGAAGATCACACAAGGAGGATCTCAGCACAGTGCATGAACTTCGTAGCACTGGCAAGAATCCCAATGTGTGTATTTAGGAATCACACATTCTATAAATATTTTTGTGGTGGGTAGATTTTTAATTTTTAAATTTCTACCAGGACAGCAGCCTTATGGCCTACTCTTTACAATTTCCAACTGCCGTAGGATTTTTAACGTGCGCAACTTGCACACAGGACCTCCTATTTTTTCACCCTTGTCCTAGAAGCTAGGCATCCGATCTCACTACCCAAGAGACCATTGTGAAGTATGACATCATTAGGACCACTGGTTCTGAAAAAAATGTCCATAAATTACATTCCCTCTACAGGGAGGGAACTGAATGCAGTACCTCTAGAATTCGAGACGGATGCCATACCTCTTACCCGTTCCAACCCCATACGAATATTTAAAAGTTCTCAGCAGTCCTGATGATCCTTACAATCACTTTATGCTAGCAGTGGACTGGTTCGGTAGATTCAGACAAAGGGAGACATGGTGTCTGGGATCTCATAGAAAAAGCTGAATTTGAAAAAATTTTATTTAACAAAATTGTAATGAAGGAATGGTACAAAATGTGCTTCATTTGCCTCCACTCATTTGCCATCTTGGTAGAGAGTCTAACCTGTTCAAGCTAATTGTTAGGTACAATGAGGGTATGTAGTGTAATTTTGTTGTCCATTTTGTCATTTATTTACATCGTATTGTTATTTACAGTTGATTGTTGTTGATGGCCAATATTTATGTATAATTTGTTGTTGGCTTATTTCTGGACTATTTCCTTATACAAAATTTCTTTTATTATTTTTGGGAGATTTTCTGTGTCTTGTACTAATTTGTTTTTAATCCTTTATTCATTTTGATTTCCTTAGTATTAGTTAGTTGTGTTTTTTGTTGTTATTTTTTTTAAAATCTATTGTTTGTTTTCGGGAAAGTTATCTGTTTTTGCTATTAAGTATTAAACAGTTTATTTTTTGTTGTGGTTGCTTGTGTTTTCTTAAATAGTATTAATTGTATTATCATTACTATTATTATTTTCATTGTTATTGATATTATTTATTCGTGGAGAGGGCTTGGAAATCCTCAACCAGTGTGGCTGTGTAGTGTGCCACAAGAATAGGAGAGTTGCTAGCACCTGTCAAATTGGATCTGGGTACATCCAGATGATGGGATTTAGTGGCACCCTGCATCTGGTGTGTGACCACATCTGGTTGTGTATATATTTTATACCCTCATGTCAGTCCTGAAGCCCTGCACAGTGCTTGCAGTATTGATTCTTTTAACTCTTAATGACTGTCCTTCACCTTGCCAATTTCATATCTGTTAATTGTTATTCTTCATTGTTGTTTTTATTTTCAAATTATATTGGTATAACAACTCTACTTATGAAGCATCTGCACCACCCTTGTCCTGTTCTTTCTCGATGTAGCTGTCCCCATGATTTCAGTTCGAGGATCATCAGCTGATGAAGAGCTGAAAAATTTAGCACAAAATATACATAGGTGGCGAGCAACAGTTACAGAACTTTGTTTATTTATTGAACAAAAAGGAATGATGATATGGATGATTATTTTATGTTGTCCTTTTTTTGTTGAAATTTTAATGTTAAAACAGTGGAAAATACTCTTATCTTCCTGAACAGTTTTGGAGTAAGACATCACAGAGAAACATGCCAAGTCCTAACACAAGACCTCCTGTCTCTCCAAGACCTCAGGCCTGTCCATATGAGGAGTATGTGGCTCAGCAGCAGAGAGTTCTTGCAAGCTGCAGGTCAAATATTGACAAGGCCCTAGCAGATGGGCCTAGACTGTGGCGTCAGATGGTGATTGGATTTACATGTGCGGGTTTTGTAGGTCTGATCATGTTAGTCCTGGGAACTGTCTTCATTGCTGAGGCTGTCGGGAAGCAACAGCCAATCACTGTCATGCTCTGTGTGATGGGCATTGGTAAGAAAGTTTAGTTTTGCATCATTTCTTTCTTCATTGTCCTCATTAAATATTCCATCAATCAGTCAACATCAGTACCCTTTAGCTCCCCAAGGAACATAGGCTTTCAACAAACACATGCCAAGTCCTCCTACTGCATGCATCAGCTCAAGTTCTTTCCCTGTCTTCCTGATCATATTCATTTCTGCCTCCAGTTCTCTTCTCCGTGAGTCATTTTTCTACCCCTGTCCCTCTTACCATGTGGATTCCAGAACAAGGACTGCCTTGTAGTACTATCAGTATGTCCCTCTATGAAGGCATCTATTTGTGAAAATCTGTAGCTTCTTGCTTGTCATTTTTTGTTGTTCTCCATGATTCAGAGTCATACAATAGGACCGACTTGACATTTAAGTTAGATTCTTATTTTTCTGTTGGACTTGATTTGTTTTGATTTTCATATTTTTCTCAGTGCAGTCAAAGCTCCTCTTGCTTTTTGTATTCTTAATTTGATATCACTGTCAGTCCCTCCCACTTTGTTTATATTGCTGCCAAAATTGTTGTGGACCCCAGAAGGATGGCAAAAGAGAGGCAGACCAAGGACAACCTGGCGAAGAACAATGGAGGCTGAGATGCAAAGCATGAACCAGAGTTGGGGCACGGCATGAAGAATGGCCACTGACTGAGCAAAATGGGGACAGTTTGTTGCTGCCCTACAAGACACCACTAGGCATGATGGCTACTAACTGCTTTATCATTCAGGGGCTAAGGATCTAAGGAGAAGAAGAGTAAGCTGCCAAGATATGTGTAAGATTCTACATCTTGTAGAGGTGTTTAAGGAGAAGAAGAGTAAGCTGCCAAGATATGTGTAAGATTCTACATCTTGTAGAGGTGTCTAAGGAGAAGAAGAGTAAGCTGCCAAGATATGTGTAAGATTCTACATCTTGTAGAGGTATCTAAGGAGAAGAAGAGTAAGCTGCCAAGATATGTGTAAGATTCTACATCTTGTAGAGGTATCTAAGGAGAAGAAGAGTAAGCTGCCAAGATATGTGTAAGATTCTACATCTTGTAGAGGTATCTAAGGAGAAGAAGAGTAAGCTGCCAAAATATGTGTAAGATTCTACATCTTGTAGAGGTATCTAAGGAGAAGAAGAGTAAGCTGCCAAGATATGTGTAAGATTCTACATCTTGTAGAGGTGTCTAAGGAGAAGAAGAGTAAGCTGCCAAGATATGTGTAAGATTCTACATCTTGTAGAGGTGTTTAAGGAGAAGAAGAGTAAGCTGCCAAGATATGTGTAAGATTCTACATCTTGTAGAGGTATCTAAGGAGAAGAAGAGTAAGCTGCCAAGATATGTGTAAGATTCTACATCTTGTAGAGGTATCTAAGGAGAAGAAGAGTAAGCTGCCAAGATATGTGTAAGATTCTACATCTTGTAGAGGTATCTAAGGAGAAGAAGAGTAAGCTGCCAAGATATGTGTAAGATTCTACATCTTGTAGAGGTATCTAAGGAGAAGAAGAGTAAGCTGCCAAGATATGTGTAAGATTCTACATCTTGTAGAGGTGTCTAAGGAGAAGAAGAGTAAGCTGCCAAGATATGTGTAAGATTCTACATCTTGTAGAGGTATCTAAGGAGAAGAAGAGTAAGCTGCCAAGATATGTGTAAGATTCTACATCTTGTAGAGGTATCTAAGGAGAAGAAGAGTAAGCTGCCAAAATATGTGTAAGATTCTACATCTTGTAGAGGTATCTAAGGAGAAGAAGAGTAAGCTGCCAAGATATGTGTAAGATTCTACATCTTGTAGAGGTATCTAAGGAGAAGAAGAGTAAGCTGCCAAGATATGTGTAAGATTCTACATCTTGTAGAGGTATCTAAGGAGAAGAAGAGTAAGCTGCCAAAATATGTGTAAGATTCTACATCTTGTAGAGGTATCTAAGGAGAAGAAGAGTAAGCTGCCAAGATATGTGTAAGATTCTACATCTTGTAGAGGTGTCTAAGGAGAAGAAGAGTAAGCTGCCAAGATATGTGTAAGATTCTACATCTTGTAGAGGTATCTAAGGAGAAGAAGAGTAAGCTGCCAAAATATGTGTAAGATTCTACATCTTGTAGAGGTATCTAAGGAGAAGAAGAGTAAGCTGCCAAGATATGTGTAAGATTCTACATCTTGTAGAGGTATCTAAGGAGAAGAAGAGTAAGCTGCCAAGATATGTGTAAGATTCTACATCTTGTAGAGGTATCTAAGGAGAAGAAGAGTAAGCTGCCAAGATATGTGTAAGATTCTACATCTTGTAGAGGTATCTAAGGAGAAGAAGAGTAAGCTGCCAAGATATGTGTAAGATTCTACATCTTGTAGAGGTATCTAAGGAGAAGAAGAGTAAGCTGCCAAGATATGTGTAAGATTCTACATCTTGTAGAGGTATCTAAGGAGAAGAAGAGTAAGCTGCCAAGATATGTGTAAGATTCTACATCTTGTAGAGGTGTAAGCTAAGGAGAAGGAGAAGAAGAGTAAGCTGCCAAGATATGTGTAAGATTCTACATCTTGTAGAGGTGTTTAAGGAGAAGAAGAGTAAGCTGCCAAGATATGTGTAAGATTCTACATCTTGTAGAGGTATCTAAGGAGAAGAAGAGTAAGCTGCCAAGATATGTGTAAGATTCTACATCTTGTAGAGGTATCTAAGGAGAAGAAGAGTAAGCTGCCAAAATATGTGTAAGATTCTACATCTTGTAGAGGTGTTTAAGGAGAAGAAGAGTAAGCTGCCAAGATATGTGTAAGATTCTACATCTTGTAGAGGTGTTTAAGGAGAAGAAGAGTAAGCTGCCAAGATATGTGTAAGATTCTACATCTTGTAGAGGTATCTAAGGAGAAGAAGAGTAAGCTGCCAAGATATGTGTAAGATTCTACATCTTGTAGAGGTATCTAAGGAGAAGAAGAGTAAGCTGCCAAAATATGTGTAAGATTCTACATCTTGTAGAGGTATCTAAGGAGAAGAAGAGTAAGCTGCCAAGATATGTGTAAGATTCTACATCTTGTAGAGGTGTTTAAGGAGAAGAAGAGTAAGCTGCCAAGATATGTGTAAGATTCTACATCTTGTAGAGGTATCTAAGGAGAAGAAGAGTAAGCTGCCAAAATATGTGTAAGATTCTACATCTTGTAGAGGTATCTAAGGAGAAGAAGAGTAAGCTGCCAAGATATGTGTAAGATTCTACATCTTGTAGAGGTGTTTAAGGAGAAGAAGAGTAAGCTGCCAAGATATGTGTAAGATTCTACATCTTGTAGAGGTATCTAAGGAGAAGAAGAGTAAGCTGCCAAGATATGTGTAAGATTCTACATCTTGTAGAGGTATCTAAGGAGAAGAAGAGTAAGCTGCCAAGATATGTGTAAGATTCTACATCTTGTAGAGGTGTTTAAGGAGAAGAAGAGTAAGCTGCCAAGATATGTGTAGGAGTCGACATCTTGTAGAGGTTTAAGGAGAAGAAGAGTAAGCTGCCAAAATATGTGTAAGATTCTACATCTTGTAGAGGTGCTGCCAAGATCTAAGGAGAAGAAGAGTAAGCTGCCAAGATATGTGTAAGATTCTACATCTTGTAGAGGTATCTAAGGAGAAGAAGAGTAAGCTGCCAAGATATGTGTAAGATTCTACATCTTGTAGAGGTATCTAAGGAGAAGAAGAGTAAGCTGCCAAAATATGTGTAAGATTCTACATCTTGTAGAGTGTATTCTAAGGAGAAGAAGAGTAAGCTGCCAAGATATGTGTAAGATTCTACATCTTGTAGAGGTATCTAAGGAGAAGAAGAGTAAGCTGCCAAGATATGTGTAAGATTCTACATCTTGTAGAGGTATCTAAGGAGAAGAAGAGTAAGCTGCCAAGATATGTGTAAGATTCTACATCTTGTAGAGGTATCTAAGGAGAAGAAGAGTAAGCTGCCAAAATATGTGTAAGATTCTACATCTTGTAGAGGTATCTAAGGAGAAGAAGAGTAAGCTGCCAAGATATGTGTAAGATTCTACATCTTGTAGAGGTATCTAAGGAGAAGAAGAGTAAGCTGCCAAGATATGTGTAAGATTCTACATCTTGTAGAGGTATCTAAGGAGAAGAAGAGTAAGCTGCCAAAATATGTGTAAGATTCTACATCTTGTAGAGGTATCTAAGGAGAAGAAGAGTAAGCTGCCAAGATATGTGTAAGATTCTACATCTTGTAGAGGTGTCTAAGGAGAAGAAGAGTAAGCTGCCAAGATATGTGTAAGATTCTACATCTTGTAGAGGTATCTAAGGAGAAGAAGAGTAAGCTGCCAAGATATGTGTAAGATTCTACATCTTGTAGAGGTGTCTAAGGAGAAGAAGAGTAAGCTGCCAAGATATGTGTTAGATTCTACATCTTGTAGAGGTATCTAAGGAGAAGAAGAGTAAGCTGCCAAAATATGTGTAAGATTCTACATCTTGTAGAGGTGTCTAAGGAGAAGAAGAGTAAGCTGCCAAGATATGTGTAAGATTCTACATCTTGTAGAGGTGTTTAAGGAGAAGAAGAGTAAGCTGCCAAGATATGTGTAAGATTCTACATCTTGTAGAGGTATCTAAGGAGAAGAAGAGTAAGCTGCCAAGATATGTGTAGCTGCCAAGATATGTGTAAGATTCTACATCTTGTAGAGGTATCTAAGGAGAAGAAGAGTAAGCTGCCAAGATATGTGTAAGATTCTACATCTTGTAGAGGTATCTAAGGAGAAGAAGAGTAAGCTGCCAAAATATGTGTAAGATTCTACATCTTGTAGAGGTGTCTAAAGAGAAGAAGAGTAAGCTGCCAAGATATGTATAAGATTCTACATCTTGTAGAGGTGTCTAAAGAGAAGAAGAGTAAGCTGCCAAAATATGTGTAAGATTCTACATCTTGTAGAGGTATCTAAGGAGAAGAAGAGTAAGCTGCCAAAATATGTGTAAGATTCTACATCTTGTAGAGGTGTCTAAAGAGAAGAAGAGTAAGCTGCCAAGATATGTGTAAGATTCTACATCTTGTAGAGGTGTCTAAGGAGAAGAAGAGTAAGCTGCCAAGATATGTGTAAGATTCTACATCTTGTAGAGGTATCTAAGGAGAAGAAGAGTAAGCTGCCAAGATATGTGTAAGATTCTACATCTTGTAGAGGTATCTAAGGAGAAGAAGAGTAAGCTGCCAAGATATGTGTAAGATTCTACATCTTGTAGAGGTATCTAAGGAGAAGAAGAGTAAGCTGCCAAGATATGTGTAAGATTCTACATCTTGTAGAGGTATCTAAGGAGAAGAAGAGTAAGCTGCTGCCAAGATATGTGTAAGATTCTACATCTTGTAGAGGTATCTAAGGAGAAGAAGAGTAAGCTGCCAAGATATGTGTAAGATTCTACATCTTGTAGAGGTATCTAAGGAGAAGAAGAGTAAGCTGCCAAGATATGTGTAAGATTCTACATCTTGTAGAGGTATCTAAGAAGAAGAAGAGTAAGCTGCCAAAATATGTGTAAGATTCTACATCTTGTAGAGGTATCTAAGGAGAAGAAGAGTAAGCTGCCAAGATATGTGTAAGATTCTACATCTTGTAGAGGTATCTAAGGAGAAGAAGAGTAAGCTGCCAAGATATGTGTAAGATTCTACATCTTGTAGAGGTATCTAAGGAGAAGAAGAGTAAGCTGCCAAGATATGTGTAAGATTCTACATCTTGTAGAGGTGTTTAAGGAGAAGAAGAGTAAGCTGCCAAGATATGTGTAAGATTCTACATCTTGTAGAGGTGTCTAAGGAGAAGAAGAGTAAGCTGCCAAGATATGTGTAAGATTCTACATCTTGTAGAGGTGTCTAAGGAGAAGAAGAGTAAGCTGCCAAGATATGTGTAAGATTCTACATCTTGTAGATGTATCTAAGGAGAAGAAGAGTAAGCTGCCAAGATATGTGTAAGATTCTACATCTTGTAGAGGTATCTAAGGAGAAGAAGAGTAAGCTGCCAAGATATGTGTAAGATTCTACATCTTGTAGAGGTGTCTAAGGAGAAGAAGAGTAAGCTGCCAAAATATGTGTAAGATTCTACATCTTGTAGAGGTGTCTAAGGAGAAGAAGAGTAAGCTGCCAAGATATGTGTAAGATTCTACATCTTGTAGAGGTGTCTAAAGAGAAGAAGAGTAAGCTGCCAAGATATGTATAAGATTCTACATCTTGTAGAGGTGTTTCTTCAGTCTTGTTATCGTTTCCTACATTTATTATTCAATGAATTTGTAAAGCTTAAAAATGTTCTTGCACCATCCTTATACACCATTCTACTGAAGTGAGTAGCAGACGACAGGAAATAACATATTATTTAGTTTCACCACTTGAATGAGAATAGAATATTACATTTATTTTAATTTTAGTTTTTATATGTGCTGTAAATATCATTACTGACACTTACTTAGTAGTTTCTTCTTCTACCCTGGGGTATAGAGGTTTGCCAGAGTGCCATACTATCCTATCAGCTGTCTCCCTCCTTGATCTGCCAGAGATTCTCTAATGTTGTCCTCCCAGCGAACTCTGGGTTGTCCTGGAGGTCTGGATCATTGGCTCTTGGTTTCCTATATTTGTCGTGGTATCCTTACTGATTCGATTATTTACCTCTTAGACTTTATTACCATTGTTGAGATTCACAGAAATGCAGAATCCTTTTTTTAGCTTAAGTGTGTTACAACTTGTTCTTATCATTCTCTCATTTTGATAGTAATTGTAACTTTTAACATTTTCCCCATGAATTTGATATTGTTGACACCTGGCATTTCTCATCAACAACTGAATGTCGTACACAACTCTTGTCATTTCCCCCCTTCAGCTTAATGACGATAACATCTGACATTTCTCCTCATGGATGTCAGTGATGACTTGACATTTCTCCTCATGAACTTGATGTTTGTGATAGCTGCTCATCAGCTTAATGCTAATGACAGCTCTGACGTTACCCTCGTTTTTAATAAAACTTAATTTAGATGACAGCTTCAACATTTTCCTTATCAACTTAATTTGGCAACAACTCTGGTAGTTTTCCATATCAACATGAAGCTGATGACAGTTCAGAAACTCCCCTATCAACTCAGATATTTTTCCCCAATACCTTGATGATTGTAACACCTGTATTTAATTTTCAGTATTTGGAATCATTATTTTGGTGGGCACCCTGATCTTGGGAAAACTCCTCATCTCGCGCAAATGGGTCAGGTGTCGAGGTGAGAGAGCCACCATCCCGTCAGGACAGTGTTTTCACACATGTTCAGGTAACTACTTCAACCATTTTATTTCGTTTATGTGTTTTGATTGCTTTTGGAGGGAATACATTAAACGTTATTTAGCTATATTTTTAAGCCAAAAAATATAACAATTATTTAGCTATATTTAGAGTAAAAAATTATAAGTTTTAGTTAACTATATTCATAGTCCAGAAATGATAACAATTATTTAGCGTTCCCGGAGCTGACTGTATAGACACAGAAAGGACTGCCTCCCTCAGGCATGGTGTAAAAGGAAACTAATGTCTGGTTGTTTATGGGGCTAGCAATCTCTTCATGTAAATCAAGTTGACTGAAGCCACCACAAGAGCACCTGCTTAGACCTAATCTTCAAAGGGACCAACTGCGGTGGTAGCTTACTGCTCCATAAAAAGGAGATGATGATGATAATAAGGTCTAGCCCAAGGGTCAGCATAAGGTAGATCCCAATTTTCCATTAGATCTTCTTCTTCTTCTTCCTCGTTCACCTTCAGACTTCCACATTTATGACTCTAATAAAGGCAGTAGTCAACTCAAGGTTCCCGACATCTCCAAACAGTTTTTCGTTGACAGAAGTTGGTTGTTGCCATATGCTACTCCGTTCATTTCTGTAGGTTGGGCAGTACTGCAGCAGGTGTTTGACTGTCATCGGGCTGGTACCGCAGGTGCAGAGATCTGTTGCACCAATTTTGTATTTGTGGTATAGATGGTATCTCAATCTGTTGTGTCCAGTGCATAGCCGAAAAATTATGACCTGTTCTTTCCTGGATAGTTGATGATATGCATCATTTTTCAAATGGCCCGGTTGCTCTCTTTCCCATTTGGACTTGAATGTACATTAGATCGCAAGGGATGATTTGGTAGATCTCTAGGTGATTGACGGGGGGAAAAAAGAATTTTTAAGCTAGTGAAAATTGGGACTAACGCTGTCCAAGTGCCTAATAGTAGCACATTATTGCTAGGATTAAAGGTGCTTTTTCCAAATTGTCTGTGAAAGTTCACGAGTTAGCTTATAAAAATTCACTCTAATGAACTACATGAGACAGAAATGTGATCTGTTTTTTGTGTGAAGTTAACATTTGGTAAAATATCATTTTGTTTGAAGTTTTTTGTGAAGGGAAGTTAATATTTGATAAAATATTGTTTTGTTTGAAGATTTTTTGTGAAGTGAAGTTAACATTTGGTAAAATGTTGTTTAGTTTGAAGTTTTTTGTGAAGTGAGTTGGCCAAAAAATGTTCAGACTCCAGAAATTTTAGACGTCCAACTCCGACAACAGTTTTTTAAACTAGTGATATGGCATAAAATTATGCACTTAAATGGAGGTATTTGTATAAGTATGGTATGTGTGTGAATAAATGAATACGTGGCTTTTGTAGACTACATTTTCAACTATTCATTCATTCATACAGTAATACAAAATAACAAATCATCCACACCTGCACACAAATGACTGCTTTGCCAAACATCATGAGGCAAAATAGTTTCATTTTAACAATGAGGGGAACATTAACAGTGTATATAGTTTATTTTCATTTCTTGTGTGCTTTTTCTAAATGTGCCAACAAATTTATAGTTGTGATAAAAACTTTATTTATGATCAAAAGCAACTGAAATTTTCTTACATTATGTAAAAATGGATGTACTTTAACACGAAAGTGGTTTTTGGAGTTCTACTACTTTAAAATGTTATTTCACATTTAAACACCCCCCCCCCCCCCCCCCACCCCCCCCCCCCCCCCTGCATGGATCAAATGTGGATCTGCCTTGACTTAAGTCTTGTAAAATTCTAGTCTGGACATTCTTTACCGGCTGCAACTCCACTAAAAAATGACCGACTCCATGACTCCAACTCCACAGCCCTAATATAGACTGCACTTTTTCTCTGAAATCTGAAAACAGATTTGATTTTATCAAGGCAGATCTTTAGAGAGCTCGGTGTTTCTAAAGTAGATCCCCACAGCTTCAAGGTTGCCTGCCGCTGATCTAGAGGTTTATAAATATTTTACTCATTTTCAGTTATATACAGCCCATCACTAGACCAGCTTGGGACCAGTGAATCAATGATGGAGCCACCACCGGCCTATGACTCTGTGATATCCGTCGTTCTCCATCCTCTGCAAGCACCTGGCATGGCAGATAGCCTTGAGAATCACCTGGAAGATTCAGATCAGGCACCAGTCATGGTTCTGCCTCCCAAGTATGATGATGTCACCAAGCCGTTGCCAGATTACTTGGAAGAATATCCTCCAACTAAATTTTACTGATTGATATCTCTGTACATACTTTTAGGTAGACAGATAATAACTGGTGTGAATATTTGTTACTTGTCATTTGTATTACTTTGTACAGTGTGTGTATATAATGAAAGGGGTCTGCCATAAAACTGATAATAGAAAGTGAAAACATTAAAACTGGAATTGGAATGAGTTTTACATTTGAACAATGCATTAGAAATGTGGGATATTTCAGGGTTACTCTTCATGTGCTAGAAATGGGATATTTCAGGGTTCCTCTTCATGTGCTAGAAATGGGATATTTCAGGGTTACTCTTCATGTGCTAGAAATGGGATATTTCAGGGTTACTCTTCATGTGCTAGAAACAGGATATTTCAGGGTTACTCTTCATGGGCTAGAAACGGGATATTTCAGGGTTACTCTTCATGTGCTAGAAATGGGATATTTCAGGGTTACTCTTCATGTGCTAGAAACGGGATATTTCAGGGTTACTCTTCATGTGCTAGAAACAGGATATTTCAGGGTTACTCTTCATGTGCTAGAAGCATGGGGCATTTCAGGGTTAGCCTTCATGTGCTAGAAACATGGGACATTTCAGGGTTAGCCTTCATCAGTCATTGTCACAAACAGAAATAAAGATGAGAAATTTAAAAAAAAAATGTATGAGAACATGATAACGGTCACAGCAAACACGTGGATGAATAAATGATTAATAAATTTTATATCTGAGTAATATAGCCTATCTGTAAAAGCTCATAGAACAATGGGCCCCCAAACATGTAAGATACATAAATAAATAGGCCTGTTATATAGGTCTGGTGAGTTGGGGATGTGGTGACAAGAGGACCCAATTAAAAAAATTAATATTAATGCCAAGGAATAAAGTAGGAACAAAATGTAATGACAGGGATTAAGTGAAAATATGACAAGAGGAACAAAGAAAAGTTATACTGGTAAGCTTGTACAAAATTTCAAGGAAATTGGTACATAAATAATTATCTGCTGTTAAAGCTGTGACCCACAGTTACAAACATTTGATGGTCTGGTTTACATGTTGTTGACATATTAATTATATCTGTTTTTACTATTGCACCAACATGATAATCTGGCATATGTATTTTTTGAAGTTCTTTATTCATTTTTTTTTGTTGCTTTAATGTACATTTCATTTTACGTTGATGTCATTTAATTGTTTTGAAAAATTACAAAAAAAATCATGCCATATTTGTTACATGAGAATTATGTCTCATTTTAAAAATATGGCAATATTTCTGCATATTTTTTTTTTCGAACAGTATTTATTTTGTGCAACTGAAAATATAATACAGGATAAAATGTGATAAAAGGTTGTGGTATGAAGATGTATTTCTTACGAGAAAGTTGAGCACAATTGTTCTGTGTGTACTTAAATACATTCATTAGACCAGTTTATCCTACAGGTCTCCAGGCCTTCAACAAAGTCTTCCTGCCCTGTGCCATGTATTTAAGGTCTTTCCATGTCTGTCTCCAGTTCTCTTCTCCTTTGTGTTTCTGGTCACTCAACCCCTTTTACCCAGGGGATTCCAGAACAAGGACTGCTGTGTAATGCTATCAACAGGTTTCCTCAATGTGTGTCCTATCCATCGCCAGCATCTTCTTCTCATCTCTTGTCTGGTTGTTGTCATCAGTTCCACATTAGTGATCTTGTCATACCACTTCAGTCCTTCTGTTCTATGCAAGCATCCATTAAAAAAAGTCTGTAACTTCTTGGTTGTTGTTCTCCATGTTTCAGAGCCATACAATAGTACTGACTTGTCACGTGAGTTGAAGATTCTAATTTTTGTGTTGGACTATTTGTAAAACATTGTTATGTCCATATATTTCCCAGTGCAATGAAAGTTCCTCTTACTTTGTGAATGCTTGTTTTATTGTCACAGTCAGTCCCTCCAACTTTGTCTATATTGCTGCCAAGATGTATGTATCATCATCATCCTTCAACTCCGCAAGGTGCATACCTTTAACAAACTTATGCCGAGTCTTCCTGTTCCGTGCCATCAGCTCAAGGTTCATGTCTTCCTCATTCCTTTCATGCCTGTCTCAGATATTTTCTCCATGTGTTCTTTGGTCTTCCTCTACCTTTCTGACCCTGAGGATTCCGGAACAAGGGCTGCCTTGTAATACTAAAAGCAGGTTTCCACAGTGTGTGTCCTATCCATCGCAGCATCTAAGCAACTAAGGAAGGTTTGGGCATGGGGCCGGTTACCCCATTCTGTAGAAATTTTAAACCAGAAAAACTTAACAAATACAAATGAATACTGCATAAATGTGTATATAAAGTGATAGAGTGTAGTCATCAGTCAGTGTTTGTTGGCTGTCTAAGTGTGTTTGTACATTCTTAGACGCATAAAGGTCTTGTTCCCTGTGTGTCCTCAGATATGTGTGTTTTGTTTCTTCATGTGATCACCTCTAGGTTTCCTGGTAATTGCATGTGCTATGATCTCTGTTTCAGTTGCAGGTTCATATCTCTTATGTTTCTGCCTTATTCCAGTTAGAACTGTTCTGTAGTTCTTTTCAGTGACTGTTACAAAGCCACCATTCACAGTGTGTTAATTCACACATGTAAACAGTGAACTACTGTTCTTTGCTCCTTACACCCCTGAGTGCAGCTTACATGTTGTTGACTCAAAGAATTTTCATCTTCAAGTAATCAATTATGTCTCTCAACAACCTTCTGTCCCCAGTGTTGTTTGTAAATTTTGTTGATTTTTCCCAAATCACAGTGTTAAACTATCATTTTTTAAAATTTAATCTACCGTATATACTCGAGTATAAGTCGAGAAAATGTTCCCCATTTGGACCTTCAAAGTCGCACCCCCGACTTATAGTCGGGTAAAAAAAAAGATTTGAAAAATTGGTCAGTAATGTTTCATCCATATTTCCAACCTGACCTAGACCGGTCCCACTGTGTATACTTTCATTCCCACATGAAATGGATGGATCAGAAGATGATGCTGTGTATGAGGAAAATTTAAAGGAATCATGTAGACATGGACTGTGAGAGTGATAATTCTGAAGACTACACAGATGAAGCTATTTCACAAGCATTCGAGGAACTTTTTAGAGAGACTGATGATGATGCTGAACCTGTACAGTACTTAAGTAGTCATTAGTGAATTTATCAGAATTTAAACTTTAGCTTTTAATACTTGTGAACAGTGACATAGCATATGATAGGAGAGATTGATGATGATGAGGAATATTTGGCATTCAAAGAAAGTATTGGTATAGTATTTTATTATGCACTAATGATATTTATTAGTATTTACACTTTAGTTTTAAATACTTATGACACTTTAGCTTTAATTACGAGCAACGACATTGCATATTTAAAGTACTTGAACTGTTAAATTTACTTCGTTGGTGTCTTTTTTAATCATTGGAATTTAACGTCAGTGTTTTTGTTTTAACCTCAGAAATGAGGTATCTGAGGAAGGTGGTTGAAGTAACAAGAAGAGACATGGTACGCAACCAGACGATACGTCAAGGCCTTAAATCCTACCCCCTGCAGACCCAAGTAGAACAGTCCCAACTAAGATGGTTTGGCCATGTCTGCAGAATGGGAGAAGATCGGATACCACGACAAGCATGGGAAACAAAGAGCCAAGGATCCAGACCCCAAGGATGACCCAGAGTCCGCTGGGAGGACAACATTAGACAATCTTTGAAGGACCGAGGACTAGAATGGAACCAGGCCAGGAGGAAGACAGCTGATAGGATAGTCTGGCGCTCTCTCTTCCAAACCTCTACACCTCACGGTAGAAGGGGAACGATTAAGTAAGTAAGTAAGTTTTTGTGCAACATTGTAATTATCTTCTAGCTTTTCACTCATTCTCAGTTTAAAAAAAAAAAAAAAAAATTTAACTTCAACTTATAATCAGGTCATTGATTTTGGACGTTTTTTTTAAGTCCTAAAGTCTAGGGGTTGACTTGTAGTCGGATTAATTTATACTCGAATTTATATGGTAAATAACTTTATTTTAACTACGTCTAAATCACTTTTTTGATTGTGCTCCTTAAAGGGATTGACTTAAACGTAACATTTACTCTGAACAGTGATTTAGCCTAAATCACATTTACTTCTTACAATCAGACTGTGATTCAGCCTAAATCACATTTACCTTTTTCCGTGATATAATTTAAACCAGCAGTGACCCATTTGTAAATGGATCTTTCACAAGTAGCTTTGATTCAAGAAAAGAAAAAATGAGTGCAGAAGTGGAATCGCTGTAAATGGAAGAATCGCCATGTGAAGGTGAATTATAAAAAAGAAAACAAAAAGCTATAACATATTTTGAATTACAATTGTGATTTATGTAATGCTTGTGTTTGTTCACCTGAAAGGCAGACATTCTGACTGATGAAACATGAATGAATTCATTATTGCCCTTTCTTAAAAGTGTTCGTTATGGAACAAGTGGCCACCACAACAGTTAGCAGCCACCCAGAAGCCTACGTTAAATGACCTTCTGTTCATGCAGTGGTGATATCTGCAGTAGTTTATTTTATATGATGAGGTTGTTAGTTCCATGCCCACCATTCTCACCTTAGTTACTTCTTACAAAATGCTTTGTGACCCCTTCCCCACAAGAACATCATACTTTGTACTATAAGAAATGTTTTAAGAAAGTAATACTTGACAGTATTACAGATAATTTTTTTTTAGAAAGTAATACTTGATAGTATTACAAATAAGTTTTGTTTTAAAAGTAATACTTGATAGTATTACAGATAATTAGCGAGAAAGTAATACTTGACTGTATTACAGATAACTTGTGAGAAAGTAATACATGACATATGACAGATAATTTTTTTTTTAAAGTAATACTTGTCAGTATTACAGATAATTTGTGAGAAAGTTATACTTGACAGTGTTACAGATGTACATGAAAAAGTAATACTTGACTGTATTACACGTGTATGTGAGAAAGTAATATGGGACAGTATTACATATGCACCTGAAAATGTAATATCTGACAGTATTACACATGTACATGAGAAAGAAATAGTACACCATGCATGAGAAAGTAATATTACAGATGTATGTGAGAAAATAATTTTACAGATGTATGTTAGAAAGTTAGAAGATGTTGAGAATACCCTGGACAGAAAAAAAGACCAACAGAGAAGTACTGCACTCACTAAACATACAGGAACATTGGCTTTTAAATACCATCGCAATACGGAAGCTGAAATTTTTCGGTCATATAAAAAGACATAATAGTCTGGAAAAAACAGTGATGGAAGGCATGGTCCCTGGAAAAAGGGGAAGGGGTCGACCTAGACGACGGTGGACCCAGGACATCACAGAGAGTCTGAACTTGTCTTTGGCTATGCAGGTCGACTTGCTCAGAATCGTGATGCGTTCAGAGCAGCTGTAATGGAGACAACGTTCTGGAAAGAATACGTCACATGATGATGTTAGAAAGTAATATTACAGATGTACATCACATAGTAATGTAACAGATGAATGTGAGAAAATAATATTACAGATGTAAATGATAAAGTATAATATTACAGATGTATGTGGGAAAGTAATATTACAGATGTACATTAGAAAGTAATATTACAGATGTATGCGGGAAAGTAATATTACAGATGTACATAAATACATAATATTACAGGTGTATGTGAGCAAGTAATATTACAGATGTACATTAGAAAGTAATATTACAGATGCACATTAGAAAGTAGTATTACAGATGAATGTGGGAAAGCAATATTACATATGTGAGAAAATACTATTGTAAATATACATGATAAAGTAGTATTGCAGATGTGAGAAAGTAATACTTGACAATATTGCAGATGTGAGAAAGTAGTACTTGATAGTAATACAGATGTACATGAGAAAGTAATACTTAAAACACTTTTGCACATATATGCAAGAATATACTAATACCTTTTAATATTGGTGATGTATATTAAAACATACACACATTTTTTTCTAACAATGTAAAAATTTTAGGATGCAGTATTTAGCAGAGACAAGGGACAGAATTTTAAATTTACCTGCACCTAGTTCTTTGCCCTTTTTTAATATAAAGCGTTTTTGGTCTTTCATTTGTAGACAAGACTTAATATTATTTTGTGTGTGTGAAACACAGATCTGTAATTTCCCAGTGAACCATAAACTGCATATGATCCTGTCTTCTGTTAAATGATACACTGTATACAGTTGTGGTGAGTCTTCTAATGGATGATTCACTGTCCTAGATAATTAATTATGTCTTCTAACCAGTGGTAAAATTTCATTGGGAATGGTGTATAATTCAAATAAATGATGCAATTCCCCAATGTACTCTTTCCACTGAGTGATTGAATATTCCTGGCTGTGGATGATACACTATGCTGTAATTATGTAATCTTTATGTAGATGTGTTCTTTTGATTGATGTCATTGATATGTAAATAATGTAATTTATATCTGAATTATGTAACATACATGAGAATTATTTAAATTGTATGTGATATTATATTTTCTAATGATGACTTGTTATCTTCTCATGAATGATGAATTGTTATCTTCTCGTGAAAGATGAAGTGTTATCTTCTGATGAATTGTTTTCTCATGAATGATGAAGTGTTATATTCTGATGAATTGTTACCTTCTCATGAATGATGAAGTATTAATTGTTATCTTCTCATGAATGGTGAAGTATTAACTTCTGATGAAGTGTTACCTTCTGATGAATTGTTATCATCAAGTGCAGGAGTTACGGAACATAGAACACAAGAAGTATAAATGGGAAGGAAGAGGAGCTGGTGGAAGAGATGAGGAAAGCAAAACTAGAAATCCTGGCTATAACGGAAACAAAGAAAAAAGGACAAGGAGTCATGGATCTCGATGGCAACACGCTGCTCTACAGTGGTGTACCCATATCTGAAGGAGCTAAAGGGGACGTGGGTTGTATTGTGGCCAAAAACCAAAGGGATAGTATCAAGGGATGGAACTTTGTCTCAGAACGCATTATGGTCCTAAAACTAAAAGAAGGAGAAACCATAGTCAACCTTGTCGTTGTGTATGGGCCAAATGAAGATGAGCGAGCAGAGGTCAAGGAAGAATTCTTCGAGCTGCTTCAAAGGACAGTGGAAGACACCCTGGATGAAGTAATCCTGCTCGGAGATTTCAATGCCAGAGTTGGAAATGACCATGCTAAATGGGGTGGAGTTATCGGAAGATATGGAGAAGATACTCTTAATGACAATGGAAAGCGACTCCTTAGATTCTGCACTGAGCAGAATCTGATCATTACAAACACAAATTTCTCCCATAAGCGCATACATGTATACACTAGGTGTGAACCAACAAAGAATGAGAAGTCAGTGATCGACTATGCCATAGTTAGGAAGAGCTCATTCAAGTATGTCCGGGATGCTAGATGTGGAGGGGGCCAGAGATTGGAAGTGACCACTACTTGTTAACAATTAAAAGAACAACTGAAAGAGTTACTCGGCCTAGGAACTGCCTAACATCACGCAAGAAGCTAAGTAAACGAACAGGGGAAACAAGCATTAAGACCTACAAGCTGAGAGAGCCAGAAGTGAAGACCAGATACCAGGGGCTTATTGCTACAGCAGTGAGAAGCACAGAACAACAACCTGATGACCTGGAAACACCTTGGTGGACAGATGAGGTTAAAGAGAAAATAAGAGAGAAGAAAAAGGCATGGAAACAATACTTAGCAAAAAACACACCAGGAAAAACAGAGAAATACATAGAATATATGATACTCAGAACAGAAGCAAAGAACAAGGTGCTAGCAGCAAAACAGAAGTCCTGGGAAGAATTTGGAGAAAAGCTAGAAAGCAATGCACAAGAAAACCAGAAATTGTTCTATTAGACCCTAAAGAATACGAGGAAGGAAAAACAGTGCCCTCTTAAATTCATAAAGGACAAGCAAGGCAAATTGCTTACTGCCCCAAAAGAAGTAATGGAAAGATGGAAAGAATATTTTTCAGAGCTCCTGGATGGTGAGCAAGGTCAAGCATCAGAAATGATAACCACTGACACAGAAGGGGAAACCAATGGTGATGAAGATGACATAAAGATGGAAGAACTGAAGGCAGCACTGGAGAAAATCAAGATGGGCAAAGCAGCAGGACATGATGGCATAACACCAGAAATGGTTAAGTACATGGGAGCAGCAGGTGACCTATTACTCCTAAGGGTCCTACAGGCAGCTTGGTGCAACAAGACCATACCAAAGGATTGGGAGATTGCCATAATAACACCGATTTTCAAAAAGGGTGACAACCGACAACATGGAAACCATAGAGGCATATCCCTTCTCGGTGTCCCTGGTAAAATCTACTCTAGAATACTGGAGCAGAGACAGACGCCTAGCTGAGCCACAAATGGATGAGGTCCAGTGTGGTTTCCGAGCAAATCGAAGTACTCAAGACCTAATCTTCACACTCAGACAGTTGAGTGAAAAGGCTCTTGAGTATAAGAGTGAGATCCATCTTTGCTCTTTAGATCTGGAAAAGGCATTTGACAGGGTGCCCTGGAACAAACTCTGGGACTGTTTGGCAAGGAAGAACATTCCAACACCTCTGATTCATGCTATACAGAGCTTCTACAAGTCTTGCAGAAATTATGTGAGGATATCCTGTCACCTTATCTTGTCATACTCCTCATGGATGATGTCATCAAGGTATGTAAGGAGAGGACAAGAAAATATTCAGTGGGGTACTGGAAGATGAGACAGGTCTGTATTTCAGAGCTAGCATTTGCTGATGATGTTGCCCTGATTACTAAATCAGAGGCACATCTTCAATCCAACCTGCAAGTCTGGAAGGAAGAGCTGGAGAAGAGAGGGATGATCATAAGCTTCTCGAAAACAAAAACCATGGTGATATCATGAGAGGAAAGAAGACATCAGATTAAGCTGGGAGAACAGGTCCTGGAGCAGGTCGACCACTTTAAATACCTTGGGGCTGTCGTAGACCGGAAGGGAGGCATCAAAGAAGAGTTGGCTACTCGATGAGCAGCAGCAGGGAGACTTTTTCAAGCCACAAATCGAGGATTCCTCAGCAAAAGAGAAGTTGGTAAGAAGACGAAGATGGCTGTATACCGCTCCACCTATGTCCCAGTCTTGATGTATGGATGCGAGTCATGGGCAATGACTACAACCCACAAAAGCCAGATCCCAACCTCAGAAATGAGGTATCCGAGGAAGGTGGTTGAAGTAACAAGAAGAGACATGGTCCACATCTAGACGATAAGTCAAGGCCTAAAACCCAACCCCTGCAGACCCAGGTAGAACAGTCCCAACTGAGATGGTTTGGCCATGTCTGCAGAATGGGAGAAGATCGGCAAGCATGGGAAACTAAGAGCCAGGGATCCAGACCTCCAGGACGACCCAAAGTCCGCTGGGAGGACAACATTAGACAATCTTTGAAGGACCGAGGACTAGAATGGAACCAAGCCAAGGAGGAAGACAGCCGATAGAATAGTCTGGCGCTCTCTTACAAACCTGTACACCTCACGGTAGAAGAGGAGCGACTAAGTAAGTAAGTGCAGAAGTTCCTAATAAGAGTGTTACGAGGGACCACAATTTATATTGTGAAATGTCTGTTTTATGTGTTTCTCACAAAATTGTGCAGTTTTGGTGTCGTGTGCCCATTCTGACGAGGTTGAGGATGTCTGTACTTATAAATCACAAACCCTCCATCTGAACAATTTTAGCTCTCTGTTAAAGAAAAGCGCCGTAAACCTTTATTTTGATGACAAAAATATGCAAATGAAGACGTTAACTGCTCTTCTCTCAGATTATATAACAAAAGCAATGTTAAACACACTTAAAATGCATGTAAAATTGATGATCTCAGAAAGATCAAAATGACAGTGGACATTAAATCAAACTTTCTCAGAACTTGATGTTTGAGACTTGCACAACCTGTCACTGCATTTTTTTTTTCTTTTCAGTCACTTGTTTTTTGTTACAGAGGTCCTTGAATGACTTTTTTATAATCGGTTTCTCAAAATGTGGACTTGTCAAAAAATTGTCTTGTGCTGTGTCACTTGTGTTATTTCCAGAACTAGCTAATCACTTTCATATGCTAATTGTCTGTTCACAGGGATTCATTGTCATGGTCATCTTATGTTTGTATACATAGATCGTGTCACAGTTGCACTTAGCTAAATGTTTACACAGTGTAACTGTATTTATACTTAGATAAATTTTTTCACAACCGAATTGTATTTATTAGGGCTGGGATCTTTAATGATTAATTAATCGGTTAACATTTTTAAAAATTGATTAATTGATAAAACAGATTTTAATCGATTATTACATTTTTAGCAGTGTTTATGTTTTTTGCTTAAGTGCGAGGGTATTCGCTACGTTAGAAGTTTGTGATATAGAATTTGGTAAGTACGATCAATAATTATAAATTGCTTGGTTGTAACTTTTCGTATTTTCATAATATTTTATGGACGATACTGCCATATAACAAGTAAAATAAATAAAGTTCTTAGTGATTTAAACAAAGATAATTTATGACTCTTTATTTATAATGATCAAATTGTTCTTGATTGATTACTCTTTGATTAAAGACATTTGATTAATCGATGATGTTAAAAAAATCAATCCCAGCTGTAGTATTAATACTTACTTACTAAGTTGTTCCTCTTTTACCCTGGGGTGTGGAGATTAGCCAGAGAGAGCCATGCTATCCTGTCAGATGTCTTTCTTTTGGCCTGGTTCTAAGTCCAGTCCTGAAAAGATTGTTGTCCACCCAGCAAACTGTGGGTCATCCTGAAAGTCTGAATTCCTGGCTTTTGGTTTCCCATGTTTATTGTGGTAGCCGGTCTTTTCCCATTCTGCAGACATGGCCAAATCAACGCAACTGTCAGGTCTGCTGGGGCTGGATTTCAAGGTAAAGATTTATCTGGTTGCGGATCTTGTCCCTTCTTGTTATTTGGGCCACTTTCCTCAGATCCTCATTTCTGAGGTCTGGTGCTGGCTGTTATGGGTTGTAGTTTTTTTTTGCGTACACCCGCTATTACTCGAGGTGAAATCTCAGGTTAGTATGTCTAACCAGAGACTGCTTTTTACGTGAGTATCCCTTTTTTTCTTGTACAGAGACAGGTGTCCCTCGCCATTCAGGCAGATACTCGCCGATTTCGGAGGTACACATTAGAGCTGGGTTGGCTCAGGAGCCGCCAGTCCCTGGTGGACGATACTTCTTCAAATGTACTCGCCAGGGCTCGAGTTAATCCAGTCCAAATTCCGGTCGACGAAAAATCTTCAAATGTTCTCGCCTGGGTTCGATCCTGGGTCACCCGCGCAGTTTGGTAACCACTACACCAGCGCGGCTCCCATGGGTTGTAGTCATTGCCCATGACTCACATCCGTAAGTCAAGACTGTGACATAGATAGAGGGGTATACATCCATCATCTGACTGTATTTATACCTAGATAAATGATTTCACAATCTAATTGTACTTATACACTATGTCAAGAAAGTTTTGTAAGACGATATATTCTATGGGCGTCAAACGTCCAAAAGAGAAAATCTGTCACAACAACTGTGCCGTCATCAGAAAGGTGGTAACATTCTGACTTGTATGTGTCATATATTGATCTCCATCCTCATTCATTTGATATAAAAACGAGGATGTCACCGGTTTAATGATGATCAATATATGATATATAAGTAAACATAAGAGTTCAAATTAATTTTGCTACACCTAACGGAAGAAAGTCAAACAAAAGCCTGGCTGGCTTGTTACAACTTTCGAGGTGGAGATGATTCGTCCACAAACCGGAGTTTTGTAAACCGGGAATGATTGAGAAATGCAAACTGTTTCATTTTTCTTCTTAGCCCCTCCCCTCCCATCACATCACATCACTGCCAGGGTACAAACCTTACCTTACTCTTCTTACCATAAATAAAAGGTGAACACTTTCTCTGGCTAACATCCATGTTAATATTAGAAACTCAACTATAAATAATTATATATATATATGCCCCATGTAGTTCCTGGATGGCCTATGAAGAGTAAAAAAATTTGGCGACTATTATCAGGCTGTGTATGTCACCAGTTTGATGATGGAGATCAATATATGACAAATAAGTGAGGATTTCACCAGTTTGATGATGGAGATCTATATATGACATATAAGTGAGGATGTCACCAGTTTGATGATGGAGATCAATATATGACATAAGTGAGGATGTCACCAGCTTGATGATGGAGATCAATATATCACATATAAGTGAGGATGTCACCAGTTTGATGATGATCAATATATGACAAATAAGTGAGGATGTCACCAGCTTGATGATGGAGATCAATATATGACATAAGTGAGGATGTCACCAGCTTGATGATGGAGATCAATATGTGACAAACAATTGAGGATGTCACCAGTTTGATGATGGAGATGAGTATCTGACATTTAAGTGAGGGGATCACCAGCTTGATGATGGAGATCAATATATGACATACAAGTCAGGAGGTCACCAGCTTGGTGATGAGCTTGGTGATGGAGATCAATATATGACACATAAGTGAAGTCACCAGCTTGATGATGGAGATAAATATATGACAAATAAGTGAGGATGTCACCAGTTTGATGATGGAGATCAATATATGACGTATAAGTGAGGATGTCACCAGTTTGATGATGGAGATCAATATATGACATATAAGTGAGGATGTTACCAGCTTGATGATGGAGATAAATATATGACAAATAAGTGAGGATGTCACCAGTTTGATGATTGAGATCAATATATGACGTATAAGTGAGGATGTCACCAGTTTGATGATGGAGATCAATATATGACATATAAGTGAGGATGTCACCAGTTTGATGATGGAGATCAAAATATGACAAATAAGTGAGGATGTCACCAGTTTGATGATGATCAATATATGACATATAAGTGAGGATGTCACCAGTTTGATGATGGAGATAAAAATATGACAAATAAGTGAGGATTTCACCAGTTTGATGATGGAGATCAATATATGACATATGGGACCCAAAGATGCAGCAATAGAGAATGCAGTCAGCGACCCATAGCTTGACTGCTTGCATCAGGGAACCAGAGCTGACCAAGACCCTACTCCACCTCCATGTGGTGGTCCTGGAAACAGGCTGCATCACTGCAGTCTGGCTGAGAGAGTAGGGATTGAAGAGGGAAGGCAAACCTGGTCCCAAAAAATGCCATGCTGAAGTCGGATGTGTCGGCCGAAAGGCACAGATATTGCAGCTACGGTGTAAACAGACACAACGCAACCAACGTCCTTTTCAGGATGAACGAGGAAGAAGAAATATATGACATATAAGTGAGGATGTCACCAGCTTGATGATGGAGATCAATATATGACATATAAGTGAGGATGTCACCTGCGTGATGATGGAGATCAATATATGA
Organism: Oreohelix idahoensis; assembly: GCA_024509875.1. NCBI lineage: Eukaryota > Metazoa > Mollusca > Gastropoda > Stylommatophora > Oreohelicidae > Oreohelix > Oreohelix idahoensis. The sequence continues at coordinate 195,468 of JAMPIV010015350.1, forward strand.
CATATAAGTGAGGATGTCACCAGCTTGATGATGGAGATCAATATATGACATACAAGTCAGGTGGTTACCAGCTTGGTGATGGAGATCAATATATGACATATAAGTGAAGTCACCAGCTTGATGATGGAGATCAATATATGACATATAAGTGAGGAGGTCACCAGTTTGATGATGGAGATGAGTATCTGACATATAAGTGAGGAGATCACCAGCTTGACAATGGAGATCAATATATGACATACAAGTCAGGAGGTCACCAGCTTGGTGATAGAGATCAATATATGACATATAAGTGAGGTCACCAGCTTGATGATGGAGATCAATATATGATATATAAGTGAGGAGGTCATCAGTTTGATGATGGAGATGAGTATCTGACATAAGTGAGGAGATCAATTCTTCTTCTTCTTCCGTCCTTAGCCACCGACCGTCAAAGCAGTCAGTGGCCATTACGCCTAGTGGCGTCTTAGGGCAACAGCAGATAGGTTTTCTTTGCCATTGTTTCCCATCATGCCTATTGGCGTCTTTAGGGCAACGGCAAATCAATCCATTTGAGGAGATCAATATATGACATATAAGTCAGGATATCACCAGCTTCATGATGACTACACAGTTATTGTGACAAATCATCTCTTTTACCAAGCTGACTAGGGCACAGCTGTGTGGCACCTATAACATATATTGCCTTACAAACCATTCTCGACACACTGATAAAATATTTTCATGATTTATTTGTATGCATACACATGTTGTTACTTCCTGCAGAAACTGTGCTGAGTATTTACAATGACGGATCCTGTTCTGATGACTGATATAATTTATGAGTGATTGATTGTTGTTCATTTTATGAGTGGTAGTTTTTTTGTGACAGTAAAGTACAGTATCTTTCAGTTTGCCATTTTTGGTTTAGTTTTATTAAGCTGTGTAGTTCCTAGGGGGCAGGGGGGTGGCTGAAGAGACAAAGATAGAACTACTACGCCCTCAGGCATGTTGTACAAGGCACATTTATAAAGTGGCCGCAATGAAGGCACATTTATAAAGTGGCCGCAATGAAGGCACATTTATAAAGTGGCCGCAATGAAGGCACATTTATAAAGTGGCCGCAATGAAGGCACATTTATAAAGTGGCCGCAATGAAGGCACATTTATAAAGTGGCCGCAATGAAGGCACATTTATAAAGTGGCCGCAATGAAGGCACATTTATAAAGTGGCCGCAATGAAGGCACATTTATAAAGTGGCCGCAATGAAGGCACATTTATAAAGTGGCCGCAATGAAGGCACATTTATAAAGTGGCCGCAATGAAGGCACATTTATAAAGTGGCCGCAATGAAGGCACATTTATAAAGTGGCCGCAATGAAGGCACATTTATAAAGTGGCCGCAATGAAGGCACTTTTATAAAGTGGCCGAAATGAAGGCACATTTATAAAGTGGCCACAATGAAGGCACTTTTATAAAGTGGCTGCAATGAAGGCACATTTATAAAGTAGCCACAATGAAGGCACACATGAATGTTAGTAGATACGGCATAACAATTCTATCGTCAGCGTGGTTTGGTTGTGTACTGCTTTCCTCTGTAGCATTTGGTTGTGTTTATGATTTTTCAAAAATTGATGTTTGAATGACAAACTGCTTTTTAAGACTTTTATCATTTGTAAAATTTTGATTCGTATTTTTTAACGAAAATAATTAATTATTGACACAAGTAGATTACCGAAATGTTGGTACTAAACAAACAAAAAATTGCAAAGCCTGAAGAGAGTAATCTTTGTTCTGAGGTCTTCGTGCTTTATTGATGAATTTATTGTTTTGTTTTTTTCTGAAAGTAACTCAAAGTTTGCGAGTGCAGACATTCAGAGGCAGTCAAGTTTACATGCAGAGGCATTCACAATCATAGATATTAACAAGCACAAATATTGACAGACATACAAGCACAGGTGCTCCTATTACATGTACTCACTAGGGAGATGTTCCTAAGCACAAATGTGAACACGCATAGACTTTCACTGGAAAGACAAACTGACATTTTCATCACAGACTTAAACTTAATGGACATTTACAGTTGAAGACATTTGCTAGAGATATGTTCACAAGCACACATATTCATATCACAGATATTCATTAGAGATAATTTCATACATTGAAGACATAGATAAGCAAATATCATCAAATACAGACATTCACCAGCACTGGATTTAGGACTGACTTTCACATTTAATGAGATTCACATGTGCAGACAACATTCACAAGTACAGATACTGCTAAAATAGTTTCCTAACATGTCCTGCTAAAATAGTTTCCTAACATGTACTGCTAAAATAGTTTACTAAAATTCATGCTCTAAAACGTCTTCCCTGTTTGGGGAAGTGTACTGAAAATGTCTACCCACCTTCATCTTTGAATTCATTACCACACTTCTCCATTTCCTGTCTGGTTCCATGTGCCGCATGAAGCCACCATTTACCACATCTTAGTGTCATACATTTTTAGGATCTAGGTCACCTTTGTTTGACGTTTTAGTTACTAGCAGAATTAATATAGAAAGTCATATCTGACAACATTACAATGATTTAAAATTGATGATGGCAGCAGCAGTCATCTGTATCTGAGATATAAATACTTCAGCTAGCAGATTGGTGTTGATTATTCAGTACTTAACACATTTGAATTACATTCACTACTTAACACAACATTTGAATTACATTCACTACTTAACATTTGATTTACTTGTTGTGGATGACATTTTTTTTAAAGCTTTTTTTGCTTTTGTATCTAAAGGATAATGTAACTTGTCTGTACCCAGCCATTTTTACTCACTTTCCATTCTGATGTTGTAAAGATGATACACTGAGGAAACTAACTGATAGCATTACAAGGCAATTTTTGACTAGAATTCCCAGGGTATCACAATAGAGGGAGACACATGGAGAATAAAAGGGATAAAGAAAGCATGCAAAAACATTGGATGAATGATGCAGGACATGAAGACTTGGCATGAACTTGGGTGGATGGATATTTTAAAAATTGAAAAAGTTAATTCGTTTTACTGGGACAAAAGACAAAGAAAATAACCAATGTAGCAGCCTCAAGGCCTTCGTCAGGGAAAGAAAATAAAGTGAGAGCTAAGCAGAAGAAAATAACGGGTAGATGTATATAAAAAAAATATTTAAAAGGTGAAAGCGGAAAGTACCCATTTTAAAGATGGTGCCATGCAGAAAGTCTGTACCAAAGCAACTTGAATACACTTTTACAGTGGTGGTTACTGAAGCAAATTGCTTTAGATTTATGAGGTTGCTAGCTGCATGCTCAACCTCCCCTTAGTGACCTCTTACAACATGCTTGGGTAGAAGTAGTAGACCAATTCTTTGTCTTCTCAGAGGCCCCTGGGTAGCATACAGCGGTGCAGCATTGTTAGTTTATGAATACACTTTCAACTGGAGAAATTAAGAGTGTGTCACAATTTCTTATAGACATTTTTGTTTGTTTGTATAAGAACTTAATTTTAACCTAATTCAATCCATGTATTTATTGTAATCATGTGATAAACAGAACATGTGTAGCCAGAGTTATATTTGATTACAAGCAGAATGTTGTGTTGTTGTGATACACAATTTTTTATGACACTGTAATTGCAAAGTAAACAGTTTTATAAACACTGTGATCTAGTTGTTTTCATTTTTATCTTGTCTTTAATAGTCTGGACTTGTGTTTAGATATTGATTGTTGCAGCTTAGGTTTATTGTTTTTGTTGTTTAACTAAGTTTCTTTCTCTGGTATTCTGTCGTGCTGTGGCATGCCTTTAAAGGATCCTAACATCTAGTTTCAAACTAGAAGGGTGAAGAGTGGTGGCATACTGCACATTCTCCATCATTCATGGGAGGCACTTCAAACATGTTGGGCTAAAATTCTGAGCTCTGGTTCTGGGCTCTCCCAAAGAATTGTCACGACCTGCACAGAGTCGCCTCTCAGCTCCCCTTGCCTGCCATCCATTCATTGTGAGATCCTCCTGCACACAGCCAGTCAAGTAAAAGCCGGAGTTAAGTCTGGAACTGAAGTGATTACCCCCAAGCTTAGTGTGCAATGTTGGGTTCTCAACCTCTTTCACCATAGGGGGAGTCGTACTGTTGGGCCACTTTGATGTGGCTAGATAATCCTTGAAGCATTGGCCAGGCAACTGAAAGGCTGCAATATTCAATCAATCATGCAATACCCTTTAGCTCCCTGTGGAACAAACACATGCCAAGTTCTCTTATCAAGTACCATCAGCTAAAGTTCTTTCCTTCTTCTTCTTCCTCGTTCGTCCTGAAAAGGACGTTGGTTGCGTTGTGTCTGTTTACGCCGTAGCTGCGATATCTGCGCCTTTCGGCCGACACATCCGACTTCAGCACGGCATTTTTTGGGACCGGGTTTGCCTTCCCTCTTCGATCCCTACTCTCTCAGCCAGACTGCAGTGATGCAGCCTCTTTCCAGGACCACCACGTGGAGGTGGAGTAGGGTCTTGGGTCAGCTCTAGGTTCGCTGACCCTGACGCAAGCAGTCAAGCTCTGGGTCGCTGACTACATTCTCTATTGCTGCGTCTTTGGGTCCCAAGTTGTTTCCACATATTCCTCATCACTTTCATTTCTGTCTTCAGTTCACTTCTCCGTGCAATACTGTAAAAAAACAAAAAAAAATACAATAACAATAAAACTGGCATGTTTTTTGTTTCAAACTATTAATTTAATGTCAGACAGGAATCTAACACAGTATACATTTGCTGCAAATTTGTAGGATTTCCTCACACCATCAGCCTGACTGAAATTACCTCCAGTTTTGGCAGATTCATTACTTGTATGCGACAGCATCATTTGAGATGGCAGATGGTATCTGTTAGCATTCTTTGTGTGAAAATATAGACCATCTGTGGACAGAGCACAGTAACAATTGATCTACAATCTTATCTTTATCAACATTCTTGTCAGTATTATCTTGAAACCAGTAATCTGTTTAGCCAACATTATTGGTTCTACAAGTCCTCTTCATGCCATTATCATTATCAAATTCAAGCCATTACTGTCTTCATATTCATTATTATAATTATTAGCTAGCATCACTCTTCTTCAAGTACGGTATTATACCATGCCAGCAGGCTTAGGTGATCATGTATTCTCACCCTTTTAACATAAATTTCCTTCGTTGTCCACAACCTCTCTGTCGTTATCTGTTTCTCAATTCTTTTGCTGACATCTTTCCATGCCATGATGTCAAACTGTCCTGTATCTTCTCTCTTAGCTGCCTTATATCCCTCTTTCCTCTTCTCATAACATGTCCACAGAGCGTGGATTATTTTCTTCTAATATGAGTATTAAACTTCCTTTGCACAATGACTTCTTTCAAGACATCCTCATTACTCTTTCAACAATCCATGGTTTTCTTAACATTCTTCTGTAAAAATACATCTCTGTGGCCTTCTGGGATTTCTCTCCATGTTAATTGATTCTCCATGTCTAGCTTCCATATGATAATATTGGCTGTACATACAGGTATGTATCCTGTTAGCCGAAATGACTGGGGACAGCTGTTTCAGAAACTGGAATTTTTCAGTTTTCAGATGTTGTCCCAATCGCATTTGAAAAGTAGCACATAGTCACTTAAAATGTCTTCTAAAAAATCACCCTAAGAAATGTTCTATTTTGAGAATATTTCCGTTTTCAGCTGTTCAGACAATGGGATACAGACATATACCTCTGAAGAAACTCTCTATTTACTTCCACTGAAATAGATTTGGAAACACAGAACAACAACCTGAAGACCTGGAAACACGCTGGCTGAAATTCAAGGACATCATAAAGACAGCTGCAGCAGAAGCATGTGGTGAAGTTCGACTTGGGAACAAGAGAAAGAGGACACCTTGGTGGACAGATGAGGTTAAAGAGAAAATAAGAGAGAAAGAAAAGGCAAGGAAACAATACTTAGGAGCTAAAAACACAGCAGGAAAAACAGAGAAATATAGAGAATATATGATACTCAGAACAGAAGCAAAGAACAAGGTGCTAGCAGAAAAACATAAGTCCTGGGAAGAATTTGGAGAAAAGCTAGGAAACGATGCGCAAGAAAACCAGAAATTGTTCTATAAGATCCAAAAGAATATGAGGAAGGAAAGACAGTGCCCTCTTAAATTTATAAAGGACAAGCAAAGCAAATTGCTTACTGCCCCAAAAGAAGTAATGGAAAGATGGAAAGAATATTTTTCAGAACTCCTGGATGGTAAGCAAGGTCAAACATCAGAAATGATAACCACTAGCACAGAAGAGAAAACCAATGGTGATGAAGATGACATAAAGATGGAAGAACTGAAGGCAGCACTGGAGAAAATCAAGATGGGCAAAGCTGCAGGACATGATAGCATAACACCAGAAATGGTTAAGTACATGGGAGCAGCAGGCGACCTATTACTCCTAAGGGTCCTACGGGCAGCTTGGTGCAACAAGACCATACCGAAGGATTGTGAGATTGTCATAATAACACCGATTTTTAAAAAGAGTGACAACCGACAATGTGGAAACCATAGAGGCATATCCCTTCTCAGTGTCCCTGGTAACATCTACTCTAGAATCCTGGAACAGAGACTCAGACGCCTAGCTGAGACACAAATGGATGAGGTCCAGTGTGGCTTCCGAGCAAATCGAAGTACTCAAGACCTAATCTTCACACTTAGACAGTTGAGTGAAAAGGCTCTTGAGTATAAGAGTGAGATCCATCTTTGCTTCATAGATCTGGAAAAGGCATTTGACAAGGTGCCCTGGAACAAACTCTGGGGCTGTTTGGCAAGGAAGAACATTCCATCACCTCTGATTCATGCTATACAGAGCTTCTACAAGTCTTGCAGAAATTATGTGAGGACGGCAAACCATAAGTCAGAAGAATTCAGGACCACCACTGGTGTAAGACAAGGTGATATCCTGTCACCTTATCTTTTTATACTCCTCATGGACGATGTCATCAAGGCATGTAAGGAGAGGACAGGAAAGTATTCAGTGGGGTACTGGAAGATGAGACAGGTCTGTATTTCAGAGCTAGCATTTGCTGATGATGTTGCCCTGATTGCTAAATCAGAGGCACATCTTCAATCCAACCTGCAAGTCTGGAAGGAAGAGCTGGAAAAGAGAGGGATGATCATAAGCAGCTCGAAAACAAAAACCATGGTGATATCACGAGAGGAAAGAAGACATCAGATTAAGCTGGGAGAACAGGTCCTGGAGCAGGTTGACCATTTTAAATACCTTGAAGCTGTCACAGACCAGAAGGGAGGCATCAAAGAAGAGTTGGCTACCCAAAGAGCAGCAGCTGGGAGACTTTTTCAAGCCATTAATCGAGGATTCCTCAGCAAAAGAGAAGTTGGTAAGAAGATGAAGAAGGCTTGTTTACCTATCAACTTATGTCTCAGTCTTGACATATGGATGCGAGTCATGGGCAATGACTACAACCCACAAAAGCCAGATCCAAACCTGAGGAAGGTGGTTGAAGTAACAAGAAGAAACATGGTCCGCAACCAGACGATACGTCAAGGCCTAAAAACCCCATCCCTGTAGACCCAAGTAGAACAGTCCCAACTGAGATGGTTTGGCCATGTCTGCAGAATGGGAGAAGATCGGCTACCATGACAAGCATGGGAAACTAAGAGCCAGGGATCCAGACCTCCAGGACGACCCAAAGTCCGCTGGGAGTATAACTTTAGACAGTCTTTGAAGGACCGAGGACTAGAATGGAACCAAGCCAGGAGGAAGACAGCTGATAGAATAGTATGGCGCTCTCTCTTACAAACCTCTACACCCCACGGTAGAAGATGAACAAATAAGTAAGTAAGTAAGAAATAGATTTGTTGCATTAGATACATTTCATTTTATACCTGTTTAAAAATATAATTATAATAATAAACATAAGATACAGTTACTGGTTGAACAATCATAGTGTATATACAGAAATACTCAAATGTAATACATAAATATCAGTTAAACTAACATAGTGCGCGCCATTGGCGTATCCAAGCGGGTGGCGACAAGTTGATCGACCCTCCCTTTGGACTTTGAAAACTTTTATTTCATATCAGCCGCTCCAGTATTTTTCTCTCACTTTGGACTTAAATGTAAGTAATCGTTAGGCCAGACAACGGACAAATTAAAATATATCTGGTACAGGATAATGGTAAGTACCCTAAAGGTTACGAACGTAGTTTGCAAGTAATTCTACGTGGCGGGATAATGAAAGACAATAAAGGGAACAACTATACAACAATGAGACAAAAGACGGCGCCAGGCCAGCGACACAAGAGGAATTTACTCGAGCCGCAAAAACAAAGGACTTCGTGATGAGACAGATAATTTCTGTATCGAGTGGCCAATCCCAAATCAAAAAATGTTATGCTATAATATAAAATATGTAAGAATTTTTAAATCAAATTTTGTCTCTTTGTAAGTGTACCTAACTTTTATGTAATTATGTTATAAAGTTATTTTAAAAACAAAAATGAATATTTGTTAGTTACTGTAATGTCAACTTTTTTTTCAAAATTCTTTTTGTTTTTTAATTGTCTAAAATCTGTGTAAATAAGAGTGGGGAGGGGGGGGGGGAGCCTTATCATTTTAATATATCAGTTTTCCTTTGGATAGTTCCTAGATCTGTCTGTGGCATGTCCAACAATAAACATGACAGGATAAATTCGTTATTTGTACATCAATAAACGTGACTGGCTAAATATATCACTTGTACAACAATAAACATGACTGGCTAAACATATCACTTGTACAACAATAAACATGATATTCTTAATGCATCACTTGTACAACAATAAACACGATATTCTTAATGCATCACTTGTACAACAATAAACATGATATGCTAAATGCATCACTTGTAGAAAAATACATGTGACATACAAAATTCATAATCTACATGGCTAACCGCTCTGTGTTCTAAATGCATAGTGTGTACATCAATAAACATGACAGCCGAAATGCTATCTTGACAAACATGTCACGAATATGCTCACACAAATTATTCTGGGTGACACGTTCCAATGTTGATCTCACAGACGGCTGGATGGTCATCAGGACATGTGTTCCTTAATTCACCATTCCCACTGGATCCATAAAAGTATCTATTCAAGACAGCCAGACAATAATTTTGACATGAACTGTGGACATTAAAGAAAGAACATGTCCACTGCTCAGTCAGGCATGTCATAAGAAGTTACCAACATGAAGCTTGTCATAGAGCTGGCAAACTCATCATGTAATACACACTGCTACAGAAACCACCCCCACACAAGCACATGAATGTTTTGGTGCAGGCTTCCTGCACAGGAACCACCTGTAGTTGTGGCTTTATGCTCATAATGATCAGAAAGTGACATGATAATGAAACTGTAAAGGAGCAACGTTCAGGTAATGATTATGGGGGCATTAATTTTATATGATCACTGCTGTTTTAAAATTTAATTATTTTTTTTGGCCAGATGTCTTAATGAGGTGTGCAGGGATACCAAGATAAGATATATCTATCTGTCCTTGTGTCACAAAGTGAATCAGTGTGACCAACAAATTATAAATATGATCAAATACCATCTTTTCATGCAATGTCTCTCCATCTTATGTCTCTTGTCTTGATGGTACACACCAATAGAGTTGTTCCTGTGAATCTCGTGATTCTATTTTCTCACCTACAGCACTGTCTTCCTTTTGCACGTTTGTAACTTTTCCTTCAATTATGGTCTTCAGCAAGGTTTTTGTAACCAAAATTTTTGATCTTTCATCTCATTCAGCAATTCTCTTTTCACTTCTAGCTTTTATAAGACTTTTTTTTAGTTGTTTTTATTCTGTATCTATGAGATATATCTCATTCTTCTATATATCCACATTTCAAGGGTCTTAATTCATTCTTCCAACTGCCTGTTTATTGTCCAGTCCATATTTGTATAGTCAAGGACGATGAGGGAAAACTGCAGTAAGACGTGTAGTATGGTGGATGGGTTTTGAAAAAAACTGAAAAAAGGTGATTCGTCTTATGAGGACAAAAGACAAAGAAAATAGCCAACTTTGTAGCCACAAGGTCTTTGTCAGGGAAAGGAAAGACAGTGAGGGCTACGTAGCACAAGGATAGGAGCTGAGGGATAGGCAGATCAAGACACGAGATAATAGAGACAGTCAATCAATAACCTTTATCTCCCCGAGGAGCATAGACCTTCAACAAACACATACCAAGTCTTCCTTTCCCGTGCCATCCGCTTAAGTTCTTTCCATGTTTTCCTCATCATTTTCACCTCTGTATTCAGCTCTCTTCGCCATGTGTTTTTTGGTCTACCACTGCCTCTCTTTCCCCGTGGATTCCAGAACAAGGACTGCCTTGTAATGCTATCAACAGGTTTCCTCAATGTGTGTCCTATCCATCGCCAGCGTCTTCTTCTCAGCTCTTGTTCCACTGGCACTTGTCTGGTTCTTGTCATCAATTCCACATTTGTGACTTTGTCATACCATTTCAGTCCTATTCTACATAAGCACCTGTTTATAAAGTCTGTAGCTTTTGAGTTGTTGTTTTTGTTGCTCTCCATGTCTCAGAGCCAAACAATAGGACTGACTTGACATCTGAGTTGAAGATTCTTATTTTCGTGTTGGACTTGATTTCTCTTGTTCTCCATATGTTTCCCAATGCAATGAAAGCGCCTCTTGCTTTTTTGTATTCTTATTTTGATATCATTGTCTGTCCCTCCAACTTTGTCTATATTACTACCAAGAAATGTGTATGTTTCTACATCCTTTAGTGGTGTTTCTTCAAGTTCAATCTTGTTATCATTTCTTGCATTTATTCTCGTAATCTTTGTATTTTCCCTGTGTATTTTCAGGCCCACTTGTTGTGACCTCTCATCTAGAATTTTCATTTTCTCTTGCATCTGATTATGGTTATGAGACAGAAGAGCAAAGTCATCTGCAAAATCCAGATCATCAAGCTGTTTAGTCAGATTCCACTGGATTCCACTTCTGTTGTGTGATGTCGATGTTTTCATAACCCAATCTATTGCTAGTAAGAAAAGAAATGGAGACAAGAGGCATCCCTGTCTCACTCCCATTCTTATCCTAAACAGTTCTGTAAGTTATCCTTCATGAAGAACTCTGCATGTCATGTCTTCATAGGTCTTCCTTATTAAGTTAATGATCTTCATGGGAACTCCATAATGCCTCATCAATTTCCAAAGTGATTCTCTGTCTACACTGTCAAATGCCTTTTCGTAGTCCACAAATCTGATGTATAATGGTGAATTCCATTCCAGACTTTGTTCAACTATTATTCTCAAAGTGGCTATCTGGTCTGCACAGGATCTGTGTTGTCGAAAACCTGATTGTTCATCTCTCAGTTTCTTGTCGATGGACTCTTTTAATCTCTCAAGGATAATCCTATTTAATACTTTTCCTGGCACTGATAGTAACATTATTCCTCTATAATTTGTGCACTCTTGTAAATTTCCTTTCTTAGGCAACTTAACCAGATATCCTTCCTTCCATTCTGCTGGTATCTCTTCCTTTTCCCAGACTTTACCAAGTAATTTATATAACATCTCTGTAGCCGTGTCGATATCTGCTTTGATGGCCTCTGCTGGAATGCCATCAGGTCCAGACGCTTTTCCATCTCTTAGAAGCTTTATGGCTTTTTTTATTTCTTCCTTCGTTGTTCTTTCACCGTTAATTTGTAGCTCTTCTTCTGCTGGCTGGATGTCCAGGGGGTTTTGTGGAGCTGGTCTATTGAGAAGGTCCTCAAAATATTCTGTCCACCTCTTCATTTGCTCTTGTATATTGCTGAGCAGTTTTCCATTCTTGTCTTTTATGAGGCAACTTGTTTGCTTGTATTTCCCTGTCAGTTTCTTTGTGCTGTTATACAGTTCTCTCATATTTCCTTTGGCTGCAGCATCTTCTGCCTCTCTTGCCAACTCCTCAATATACTTCCTCTTGTCTCTTTTGATACTTCTTTTAACTTCTTTGTTTGCTTCTGTGTACACTTCTTGAGCCTTGGCTTTGAAACTTCTGGTTTTACTTGTGTTTAAATCTTTCTTGTTTTTTCTGTCTTTTATCTTATTGATGGTTTCTGTTGTTATCCATGCTTTTTGTTGTCATTCCCTTTTCCCCAGTATTTCTTCACGTCTCATTCTATACCGTTTTGATTTGCTGCCAACAGTCTTCTGTATTCTCTACATCTTCCAGCTGTTGGAGCACTTGGAATTTGTTGGATATTGTGATCGCAAATTTGTCTCTTGTTTCTTAGATGTCCTACATTAAATTGTTGTCTATAATTTTGCATTGTTGCATATCTCTTGAGTTTCATTTTTACTTTGGCTATCAGAAGGTACAGCTGTATGAATCAAAATGGCGAAAGACTTCTAGAACTTTGTGAAATATCAAACCACGTTGTGGCAGACACCATCTTTCCACATAAGAATATCCACAAGATAACATGGAATTCACCTGATGGCAGAACTAAGAACCAGATAGATCACTTCTGCATAAGCGCTAAATTTCGCTCATCAGTTCAAGACGTCAGAGCATACAGAGGTGCAGAGATCGGAAGCGATCATAACCTCTGCATAGCTAAAATGAGAATTAAACTGAAGAAGTTATACCAACCGAATAAAAATAGAAGAATAGATGTACACAGACTGCAATCAAATGATATAAAGAAGGAATATAATGTCAAAATGAACAACTATTTCGATGCTTTAGGCAAAATTGACAACGATATCACCACCAAGACAATCGATACTAAATGGGAACAACTGAGAACAGCAATGACAGAAGCAGCTGTAGCGACCACCGGATACCTAGTACATAAAAAGAAAAAATGGATGAGAGAAGATACTTGGGATAAATACAAGAAAGGAAAACAGCAAAACTTAAACTACTAGCGGCAAGTACACATAATGCAGTTGAATCTTGCAAACTAACTTATAACTTGTTAAATAAAGAAGTGAAGACAAAAAACTCGAAGAGATAAAAGACATTTCATCAATGAACTGGCCGTAGAAGCTGAAAATGCTGCAAGAACTGGTAATAGTAGGTGCCTTTATCAAATTACAAAACAACTATGTCACCAGCCTACTGCTATGGAAACACCTGTTAAAGGTAAATTAGGGAATTCAATACCAACAGAAAAAGAACAAATGAAGAGATGGGCTGAGCACTTCATGGAGGTGCTAAACAGACCACCACCAACAGTAACACCTGATTTTAATAATGAAACATCCACAACCACTTTGCCAATAACTTGCGATGAATTCACGCTGGACGAGATCAAACAAGCCGTTAAAAGATTAAAAAATTTTAAAGCTGCTGGAGTTGACGAAATTTCAGGGGAAATGATTAAAGCAGTTAATGACAACAACCTCTTGAGAATTTTAGATATTATAAATGAAGTATGGAGAGAAGAACAACCACCACAACAATGGAAAGACAGTATTATTGTAAAGTTACCGAAGAAAGGTGATCTATCAGACTGTAATAACTGGCGTGGTATATCTCTATTATCAGTACCTGGAAAATTATTATGTTGCATGATGTTAGAAAGACTTAAATTGCATGCTGACGAAAAGATCAGAGAAGAACAAGGGGTTTCAGGCCGAAACGATCATGTATTGATCAAATATTCACACTAAGAACAATTATAGAAGAATCAGTGGAAAGGCAATCGCCACTTATTATCACCTTCGTCGATTTTCAAAAAGCCTTTGATAGTCTACACCGCCCATCATTGTGGAAGATACTTACAATCTATGGTTTTTTCCAACAAAATATGTGAATATAATCAAAGCGCTATATGACAATGCAAGATGTTGTGTTAGAACAAATAAAGGGAATACAGAATGGTTTACAGTAGAAACAGGGGTGAAACAAGGCTGTATTATGTCACCACTACTTTTTTGGAATAGCTATTGATTGGGTTATGAGAAAACTATTACCCACAATGAACAATTGGGTATAAAATGGACAAATGGAAAATTCCTGGGGGACCTGGATTTTCGCAGATGATGTAGCATTCTTAAGTTCAACACCAAGACAATCCCAAGAAGCAATAAATAATTTGTGTCATCTCTCGGTTAAAATTGGTCTTCAAATAAATGCCTCTAAAACTAAAGCTATGAACTTTTCTAACGAGACCTTTGATATCATCTTGAACGGGGAAAAAACTACAGAAAGTTGAAAGTTTCAATTATTTAGGCAGTAAAATGACTCAGGATGGTGACACAACAAGAGAAATCCATACTAGAATTGCTTTGGCAGCTAGCGCCTTCAATAGATTATCTAACATTTGGAAATTACGATCATTGAATATACATACCAAGCTTCGTCTGTTTTTAATTCAAATGTTATCTCAGTGTTAACATACGGCTGTGAGAGTTTGGAAAATAACAAAATCATTGGAGAACAAGCTGAATACATTCGAGAACAAATGTCTTAGAAAAAAACTCATGAACATCAGTTGGAAAGAATTCAAGACTAATCGACAAATAAGAGAAGACTCTAGGCAGAAATATGTCTCCGACTATATAAGGAAAAGATCTCTTCTTTTTACTTTTCCCATAATTTCCTGTAGTCTAGTATAAAATGCTTCTTTCACATACTCTTCTTTGTCATTAGTTGGTGCATAACATTGGATGACATTTACATTTATTTTCTTTTTAGCTGTTTTAAAAGTAGCTGTTATTATTCTGGATCCAACGGCTTCCCATTTAATGAGTGCTTTCTGTGCTTCTTTAGATAACATAAGAGCTACCCCTTCACTGTGGTGTGAACTTTCGTCTTCATGTCCTGAGGACAGCACCAATTCACCTGTGATGAGTTTCTTTTTGTCTACCCCCTTCCACTTTGTTTCACACAGTCCCAGAACCTCGATTTTATATTCCCTCATTTCTGCTGCTACTTGTGCCACTTTCCTTTGTTCGTTTAATGTCCGAACATTCCAGGTGCCAAATCTGGAAGTTCTCCTAGAAGAAAGAAGGTTAGTCAGTAACACAGACTCCTTTCGGCTTTCTCTGTGTTGCATCATACGTCTCCCTGCGAGAGAACCTTCCCCTGTCTTGGATGGCTGTGTTTTATTTTCCTTAATTGACTTGTCCATGTTTGTTGAAGTTTTTTGTGGTTTAAATTTTTTATAGGATGGGGTAACCGGCCCCATGCCCAACCCTCCTTAGTCGCTTTCTACGACATGCTTGGCAGGGAACAGTGCTACTATTCTTTGCTCCCCTTTCGGGCCCCGGTAACACACGGGTGATTTGAAGCACAGAAGTTAGCTAATAGTTCCCCATTCTCGTTCATCATACCTAATCCATGCTTTCCCATGATTTCTTCAAAGCCGGTGTTGTCTGTACCTATTTTCGCGTTTAGGTCCTCCATCAAAATTGTGATGTCCTTTCTTTTCTTTTTGTCCAAGACATTTTGTAATCTGGTGTAAGTCTTCTTCCTTAGATTCTTCTTTATCATTTGTTGGTGCCTAGCATTGGATGGTGTTTATATTTACTTTCTTTTTGGCTGATTTAAACCTTGCTGTTATAATTCGAGGTCCCATTGCTTCCCATTCTATAAGTGCCTTCTGTGCTTCCCTAGACAGCATTAGAGCCACCCCTTCACTGTGGTGGGCTCTTTCCTCCTCATGTCCTGAGGACAACACCATTTCTCCTGTGATCAATCTCCTCCTCTCTATGCCCTTCCACCATGTCTCGCAGAGACCCAGGATATCAATCCTGTAATTTTCATTTCTGCTGCTACCTGTGCAGTTTTCCCTTGTTCACAGAGTGCGAACATTCCAGGTGCCAATCCTGGAGATTTTCCTAGACGAAAAAAGGTTAGTCGGCAACCCACACTTCATTCGGCTTTCTCTGGGTTGCTTCATGCACCTCCTTTCTAGAGGACCTTCTTCTGTCTAGGGCGGCTGTGTTGATTTATATTCTGTATTTGATTTGTCCATGTTTGTTGAAGTTTTTGTGGTAAAAAGTTTTTTATGGGATGGGGTAACCAGCCCCATGCCCAACCCTCCTTAGTCGCTTTTTACGACATGCCTGGTAGGGTACAGTGTTACTATTCTTTGCTCCCCTTTCGGGCCCCGGTAACAATATTTTTTAATAGTTAAAAAAAATATATTGAAAATCAAGGAAGATAAGGGAAACCACAGTGAGATGTGGAGTATGGATTTGTCTTTTGTCCACATAAGACGAATCACCTTTTTTTTGATTTTTTTTTCTATACCCATCCACTTTTCTCCATGTCTTACTACAGTTTCCCTCATCTTCCTTGACTTTCAATACATTTTTTTGACCGCACTGTCTCTCTATTATCTCATGTCTCAATCTGCCTATCCCTCGGCTCATGATGATGGTTCACAAAGTAAATCTTGTATGTTATAACAGAAGATAATTCACAAAATAAATTTTGTATGTTATAACAGATGATAATTCACAAAATGAATTTGTATGTTATAACAGATGATAATTCACAAAATGAATTTTGTATGTTATAATAGATGATAATTGACAAAATGAATTTTGTATGTTATAACAGATGATAATTCACAAAATGAATTTTGTATGTTATATCAGATGACAGTCCACAAAGTAAATCTTGTATGTTATATCAGATGATAGTCCACAAAGTAAATCTTGTATGTTATATCAGATGATAGTCCACAAAGTAAATCTTGTATGTTATATCAGATGATAGTCCACAAAGTAAATCTTGTATGTTATATCAGATGATAGTCCACAAAGTAAATCTTGTATGTTATATCAGATGATAGTCCACAAAGTAAATCTTGTATGTTATATCAGATGATAGTCCACAAAGTAAATCTTGTATGTTATATCAGATGATAGTCCACAAAGTAAATCTTGTAAGTTATATCAGATGATAGTCCACAAAGTAAATTTTTTAACAGATAATAGTCATGATTGTCTTCTTTTTTTGCTCCCGGCGGAGCACAGAGTCACACTGCAGCTGGTTCCCTTGCAAGGAAGCCTCTTCAAAACATTAAAATGCTCCTACAGCAGTGGCATCTGTAACCACTGTTTTACAGGATGAGGTTGCTAGCCCTATGCATTACCTCATACTAGTCGATTTCTACGGCATGTCTGAGGGAGCAGTTATTGTATTCTATCTTTGTCTTATCAGAGACCCCCGGGAACTACACAGAACAGATATAGCAGTAATAATAATAAAATCTGGTAACATTTAGCAGCCAATAACTTAAGACAGAAAACTTTAGTTATTTAAAATAAGGGGCAGGGTAGTCTGAGAGAGAAAAAGAAAGAACAGGACTTATGTTCCCTTGGGCATGTCGTAAGAAGCAACTAACATGAAGTTTTGGATGAGGTTGACAACCTGATCATGAAAACAAACAGCTACAGAGACCACTGGTGCTAGAGGATTTAAATGTTTTGACAGAGACTTCCTTAAAGGGACTAGCAGTGGTGGTTCTATACTCCACAGGGAGTGAAAAGGGAATTGATGATAGTGAAAATATTGCAGATGATACTTGAGAAACTGAATCTGTAAACAACACAGCCAGATGATACTTGAGAAACTGAATCTGTAAACAACACAGCCAGATGATACTTGAGAAACTGAATCTGTAAACAACACAGCCAGATGATTCTTGAGAAACTGAATCTGTAAACAACACAGCCAGATGATTCTTGAGAAACTGAATCTGTAAACACAGCCAGATGATACTTGAGAAACTGAATCTGTAAACACAGCCAGATGATACTTGAGAAACTGAATCTGTAAACACAGCCAGATGATACTTGAGAAACTCATTCTGTAAACAACAACAGCCAAGGTCTGAGAAACTTAGTTTAGCTAAAATATCATCATCATTTTTCTGTGCACCATAGATCCAACCCTGCAGCCGGCCCCCTTGTAAGAGGCCTGCATACAGCAGCAGTTACATGCCCCAGACTCTTGCAGCAGTGGTTTCTGTGGCAATTTGTTTGACATGATGAGGTTGCCAGCCTCATGAACAACCTCACGTACAACCTCATGTACAACCTCATGTACAACCTCATTTTAGTCATCACAAGCAGTAGTCATATTCTTTATTTGTCTCTTCAGAGATCCCTGGAAACTTTTGCTAACATATGAACACCTCTAACAGTCTGTTACTTTTCTTGATAACTCTGGCTGTGATTAGAGACTGATTTCACAAGAATGCACAACATTTATGTCTGGACAAGGTCCATTAAACTTACAAAAGCCTATAGTTGTTGGGTAGAGGTTCAATGAATGTCTTGGAGATGCCTGCCCCCCATTTGTGACAATGCCTCATCCTGACAAAGTGTTGAGGCCCACAAGCCCAGGCTGCTGGTTTCCAGTTCTCTTGACACAGCAACATATCTTGTTCCTGCACGCCTCCATTACTGACAACATGATGATGTTGGTAGTAGATGTTGTGTCATTTATGGTAACAGTGATAAAGATGAATTATTATTTTCCCATACCAGCATTTCCTAAAGCTACATCACTGTTGGCCCATTAGTAATGTTGCATTTAAGAAAATTACAAAATTATTATGGAAGTAAATTATTCAAGAAACAAATATTATCCATAACATTAATGCCTGAGGCATATCTGGAGTCATCCTTATATGACCTAGAGCTTTGCATAATGCTACAGTATGCAGATTTGCATGTGAACCTCTGTCTGTGAGCCTAATTACACCCTTATTGACTCTTGAAATCATCCGCCCAGAACCAGAGCATAGTATTTTAGCTACGCATATTTGGACAGCCCCCTTGATA
Organism: Oreohelix idahoensis; assembly: GCA_024509875.1. Lineage (NCBI taxonomy): Eukaryota > Metazoa > Mollusca > Gastropoda > Stylommatophora > Oreohelicidae > Oreohelix > Oreohelix idahoensis. The sequence continues at coordinate 214,275 of JAMPIV010015350.1, forward strand.
GGTGGGGAATGCACAGATGCCAAATGCTTCTTCCTCCTAGCTTGGGACCAGATGTGATGATCCTTTAAATGCAAGCCAAGCTGGAAAAACTGGAGCTCATGACTTCAACTCAACATGTTTCGGAATGGCAGAAAAGCCACAGAAAACACCTAGATCCACAGTGTAGATAATACCAAGGAGTCTTCAACTTGGTATTGGCTGCAACAAAGCAAAATGCTCAGCAACCCTAGTTAAACAATAACAATCTATAACATTTATCTTTCTTTTTCCTTCAAGTGCCACGCTAGCAGGCACAGGTGATCATGTCATTTCACAACATCCTGTTTATCAATTCTGTGGACGTCATTTCATGCTAATAATGTCCAGTATCTCTTTCTTTGTTATGATCTATCCCTTTCTCTTTCAATCTTTCCTGTTGTCACAACATACTCCAGTTCTCCTTTTCTCATAACACATCCTGATAAAGTGCTTTGCTTCCTTCTAATATAAGTAATAAGCTCTCATTGTGCATTGACTTCTTCCAGTAACATCCTGTTAGCTGCCCATGTTCTCACCAGTCTTCTGTAAAACCACATCTCTGTGGTCACCAGGTCTTTCATGCTTGTCTATGACTCACTTCCATAGGTCAGGATGGGTGTTTCCTTATAGTTATTACTAATTTCATAACTGCGTCTGCTTACACAAAGAGCAGACTTTCTCACATTGGAATATACTAAATTAATACAGCTATCTGTGAGAAATAAAACTTCTACAGATTTGTGTGAGCATGACCAGATATAGGTTAACTTGATGCTGATAAAAAAATAAGCATGTCATACAAGACATGGACCCCCCCCCCCCCCCCCCCATATCAAGATGTAGAATCTAATTATATATATATATATATATCTTTGCACGCACACATACATGTTTATATGTAAACTCATATATATACTCACACATATATATCTTGGAAGTAACAAGGATAAAGTTCAAGGGACAAACAGTGATATCAAAGTAAGGATACAAAAGGCATGAGGAGCTTTCATTGCATGGAAGTGTAAAAAAAATCAAAAAGAAATCAGGTGCAGTATAAAAATTAGAATATTTTACTCAAATGTCAAATCAGTTTTATTGTGTGGCTGTTAAACATGGATAACAACAAAAGCAACAACCAAGAACTTGCTGACTTTCATAATTGGTGCTTGCATAGAATAGAAGGACTGAAGTGGTATGATAAGGTCACCAATGTGGAACATGGTATGATAAGGTCACCAATGTGGAACGTGGTATGATAAGGTCACCAATGTGGAACGTGGTATGATAAGGTCACCAATGTGGAACGTGGTATGATAAGGTCACCAATGTGGAACGTGGTATGATAAGGTCACCAATGTGGAACGTGGTATGATAAGGTCACCAATGTGGAACTGATGACAAGAAGTAGGCTAGAGTTTCTTAACCTGTGATCCTTGAACCCCTTGGGTGATGAATGGATTTTCGTGGGTCCGAATACATAACCTAAAATTTTAATGTAGAATGTATAGTTATGCTTTTATGTACAATATTTCCAAGAAGGTGTCCATAGCCTTCACAGGACAATTAAAAGGGTCAATGGCACAACTAATGTTATGAAACTCTGAACTAGACAAATGTCAGTAGCACAAAAGATGGTTCAAAAACAAAAAAATGTTGCCTCATGTTGGTGAGGTGCACTTCATTCAACCTAGACACAGGGTCTGTCAGTTATATTAGGGTGCATTTCCAAACATTAAAGACTGTGTGGTCTAAGTTTAAGTATCAATGAACAAAAGATGAGAAGATGACACTGGGAATGGACACGACACACATTGAGAAAATCTGCTGATATCATTACTTGGCAGTCCTTGTTCTAGAGTCTCTAGGATAAGAGAAGCAGAGGTAGACCCAAAAAACATCTGGAGAAGAAAACTGGAGACAGAAATGAAAATGGTGAGGAAGACCTGGAGATGATGTCACATGACAGGAGGACTTGGCTTCATTTGTTGAAGGTCTATGCTGTGCTGATAAGAAGGGTAATGAATGAATGCAAGGCATGACTTGAACTGAACAGACCACTTCAGATTAGTTTGTCTATGCCTATATAAAGCTGATAAAACATGAAGAGATCTACTGAGAAATTAAGAGTTCAGAGACATTGTTAGAACAGTACTAACAAAGGAATTTATTGAGAAACAAAGACCACGTTGTGAGAGTGAGCTCCGACCACCACCATCAACATGGGAGACCTAGAAACAGAGAACCACCTAAGAGAAGACAGACCCACCTCTTGTAATACTAGTGGTTTGTGATGAGAAGAAAACAGAACTGACCCAGTGTCCTGACGGTATGTCCTGAGAGATGACTACAGTATGTTGTGTGTAGCATCATCATTCCCCGTGTGGTTGCTGGGGGTCACTGAGGAGACAAAGAAAGAATAGGACTACTACTCCTTCATGCATGTCATACAAGGCTCCATGTGGGGCTGGCAACCTCATCATGTCAAATGTATTGCTTCATAAACTACCACGTCAAGATCACATGAATACTTTGAAGCAGGTTTCATGCAAGAGGACCAGTTACAGTGGTGGCTCCATGCTCCGTAAATAGCAAAAAGAGAAATGAATGAACATCATCATGCAAAACAAATTGTTACAGAAGAAATTAATGAACATCATCATGCAAAACAAATTGTTACAGAAGAAATTAATGAACATCATCATGCAAAACAAATTGTTACAGAATCCATCAATGCAAGAGGACATCAAGTGTTTTGGACCAGGCTTCCTGCACAGGCAGTAGCTGCAGTGGTAGTCCCAAGCTCTTTAAGAAGGGGAAAAATTATATTCATTCATCAAGGAGATGACTTATTAAGGGGTGACATGCATCTTAAAATAAATACAACATACACGGCCACAATATATATATATATATACTGGGACAGAAACAATAATCATTTATTAGCATAAAAGTAAATTAGACTACTGCCTCTATTAGAGTCATTAATGCAGAAGTCTGAGGGCGAGCAAAGAAGAAGAAGAAATTAGAAGTGATGGCTCGAGACATTTACCTCAAAGTTCTGACTTGTTTTACGGGGATGCAGGTGTAGTCTGGTGTTGGTACTGGGCAGATGAGTTCTTTACAAACGGTCTTTGTGTTGCTTTGCAAGATAACACAGAGATAATAGTCATAAATAGTCACTGCCAGATTGTTTAATTGTTTCTTGATGTAGCCATTACTAGAACTTAACATTAAAGTGCATTCATATATACATTTATGCATACATACATGCACACTTAGTCATTCCAAAAGATATGCATGCATACTTACAGACAGAATCTTTATTCTCCATCAAATACAATGACATGTAGCGATTTAATATAAATATAATATTTCAACAGGATATCTGTTGTTTCCATGGTTTTTATTCACTGTGAACACGATTACTTTTGCTTACATTGCTTTTAATTACTCTGAACAAGATATCTGTTGTTTATAAAACATTGCTTTAATTCAATTTGAACAAGATATCTGTTGTTTATACAACACTGCTTTTATTCACTTTGAACAAGATATCTGTTGTTTATACAACATTGCTTTTATTCACTTTGAACAAAATATCTGTTGTTTATAAAACATTGCTTTAATTCACATTGAACAAGGTATTTGTTGTTTATACATCACTTTTATTCAATTTGAACAATAAATCTATTGTCCTATAATTGTGTCACATTCATTCACTTTGAATAAGATACTTGTTGTCTTATAATGTATTGCTTTAATTCACTTTGAACAAGATATCTGTTGTCTTGTAAAATACAACCATTATTCTTCTTGTACAAGATACCTCCTACCTTAGAAAGTATTGCTTTAATTCACTTTGAACAAGATATCTGTTGTCTTATAAATCATTGCTTTAATTCAATTTGAACAAGGTATCTGTTGTCTTGTAAAACACCACTTTTATTCACCTTGAACAAGATATCTCCTGTCTAAGAAATTATTGCTTTAATTCACTTTAAACCAAAATATCTGACATCCAAAACTTACGTGAGAAAACTGTCTACAAACGGGCGTGAATCCCATGGTTTTCTCTTGCTCAGATCAGTATACTGATTCCGGCTTCTGGGAAGTATTTTTATTTTGCAGCCTCCTAAGAGTGAATAGCAACAAAATTGTCTGTACAATGATTAAAGAAAATATCTTTCACAAAATTCTGTGCTAACAGCTTCTGATATTTTAAGGATAACATATCTGTGGTTGTATATTGGCAATCATTTGTTAGCAGAGGCATGTTGAAAAATGTTAAGATTTGAAATCAGCCATGATCACTTATTAAGGACTTTATGTGAATTTTTGGACATCTAACTTAAATATTATACAATCCAAAAATTTCCGTACTGAATATGACACAAGCTAAATATGACCTTTGGTGTGTGTTTAAAGTGTAAACAATTGTTCTCTGTCTTTTGGCTCTGTTGGAGCATTGGTCTACATCAGTGGCTTTCCAAGCCCTCTTATCTTAAGTTCTTCTTCTTTGGTCCTTTAACCATTGACCGTCAAAGCAGTCAGTGGCCATCATGCCTAATGGCGTCTTGTAGGGCAACAACAAATTGATTCCACTTTGCTCGATCGGTGGCCATCCTTCATACAGTGCCCCAACTCTGGTTCATTCTTTGCATCTCAGCCTCCACAGTCCTCCACCAGGTTGTTTTTGGTCGGCCTCTCTTTCGTTTTCCTTCAGGGGTCCAAAGCATAGCTGTTCTTGTGATGGCATCGGGGTCTCTTATGAGGACATGGCCAACCCAGCTCCAGCGTCTGCCAGCTATGATGGTGTGCATGTCCTCCTGCTTGCTCTGAGTAAGAAGATCTTGGTTGGTGATGGTATTCGGCCAAAAGATGCGGTGAATCTTTCTTAGGCATGTTGTGTGAAAAGAGGACAATTTCGACATTTCCTTCTCTGTAACTCTCCAGCATTCTGCACCATAGAGAAGCACAGAAAGCACACAGCTCTGATACAATTTTAATTTTGTGCTTGTGCTGTACTGAGAGGACTTCCAGATGTTGTTTAGACTAAAAAAGGCTGTTCTTGCTTTATTCATTCTGATGTTGATGTCTTTGCCTGCCGCGCTGTCTGGTGTTACTATGCATCCTAGGTATGTGAAGGTGTCTGTACCAGTTGCTGATTCCTTACTAATATGGGCTCAGGGTTGCTCACATTGAGCGTCATGACCTCTGACTTCTTTAAATTGATGTTCAAGCCCACCTGCTGGCTATATTTTTTAAGCCTATCCGTTTTTTCCTGGATGTGTTGATGTGAATGTGCTAGTAGTGCAATGTCATCTGCATATTTCAGATCTTCCAATGTAAAAATGTAGTCCATCTTATTCCTCTTGGACTGCCCTCTGTTGTCTGTAAACAAATTACTACTAAACAGACAAGAGCAGACATATTTGTCTAATAAACAAATTACTACTAAACAGACAAGAGCAGACATATTTGCCCAATAAACAAATTACTACTAAACAGACAAGAGCAGACATATTTGCCCAATAAACAAATTACTACTAAACAGACAAGAGCAGACATATTTGCCCAATAAACAAATTACTACTAAACAGACAAGAGCAGACATATTTGTCTAATAAACAAATTACTACTAAACAGACAAGAGCAGACATATTTGTCTAATAAACAAATTACTACTAAACAGACAAGAGCAGACATATTTGTCTAATAAACAAATTACTACTAAACAGACAAGAGCAGACATATTTGTCTAATAAACAAATTACTACTAAACAGACAAGAGCAGACATATTTGCCCAATAAACAAATTACTACTAAACAGACAAGAGCAGACATATTTGCCCAATAAACAAATTACTAATAAACAAATTACTACTAAACAGACAAGAGCAGACATATTTGCCCAATAAACAAATTACTACTAAACAGACAAGAGCAGACATATTTGCCCAATAAACAAATTACTACTAAACAGACAAGAGCAGACATATTTGTCTAATAAACAAATTACTACTAAACAGACAAGAGCAGACATATTTGCCCAATAAACAAATTACTACTAAACAGACAAGAGCAGACATATTTGCCCAATAAACAAATTACTACTAAACAGACAAGAGCAGACATATTTGCCCAATAAACAAATTACTACTAAACAGACAAGAGCAGACATATTTGTCTAATAAACAAATTACTACTAAACAGACAAGAGCAGACATATTTGTCTAATAAACAAATTACTACTAAACAGACAAGAGCAGACATATTTGTCTAATAAACAAATTACTACTAAACAGACAAGAGCAGACATATTTGTCTAATAAACAAATTACTAAACAGACAAGAGCAGACATATTTGCCCAATAAACAAATTACTACCAAAACAGACAAGAGCAGACATATTTGTCTAATAAACAAATTACTACTAAACAGACAAGAGCAGACATATTTGCCCAATAAACAAATTACTACTAAACAGACAAGAGCAGACATATTTGTCTAATAAACAAATATGTCTGCTCTTGTCTGTTTAGTAGTAATTTGTCTAATAAACAAATTACTACTAAACAGACAAGAGCAGACATATTTGTCTAATAAACAAATTACTACTAAACAGACAAGAGCAGACATATTTGTCTAATAAACAAATAACTACTAAACAGACAAGAGCAGACATATTTGTCTAATAAACAAATTACTACTAAACAGACAAGAGCAGACATATTTGTCTAATAAACAAATTACTACTAAACAGACAAGAGCAGACATATTTGCCCAATAAACAAATTACTACTAAACAGACAAGAGCAGACATATTTGCCCAATAAACAAATTACTACTAAACAGACAAGAGCAGACATATTTGCCTAATAAACAAATTACTACTAAACAGACAAGAGCAGACATATTTGTCTAATAAACAAATTACTACTAAACAGACAAGAGCAGACATATTTGCCCAATAAACAAATTACTACTAAACAGACAAGAGCAGACATATTTGCCCAATAAACAAATTACTACTAAACAGACAAGAGCAGACATATTTGCCCAATAAACAAATTACTACTAAACAGACAAGAGCAGACATATTTGCCCAATAAACAAATTACTACTAAACAGACAAGAGCAGACATATTTGCCCAATAAACAAATTACTACTAAACAGACAAGAGCAGACATATTTGCCTAATAAACAAATTACTACTAAACAGACAAGAGCAGACATATTTGTCTAATAAACAAATTACTACTAAACAGACAAGAGCAGACATATTTGCCCAATAAACAAATTACTACTAAACAGACAAGAGCAGACATATTTGTCTAATAAACAAATTACTACTAAACAGACAAGAGCAGACATATTTGTCTAATAAACAAATTACTACTAAACAGACAAGAGCAGACATATTTGCCCAATAAACAAATTACTACTAAACAGACAAGAGCAGACATATTTGCCCAATAAAAACAAATTAACTACTAAACAGACAAGAGCTAATAAACAAATAACTACTAAACAGACAAGAGCAGACATATTTGTCTAATAAACAAATTACTACTAAACAGACAAGAGCAGACATATTTGCCCAATAAACAAATTACTACTAAACAGACAAGAGCAGACATATTTGTCTAATAAACAAATATTTGCCCAATAACTACTAAACAGACAAGAGCAGACATATTTGCCCAATAAACAAATTACTACTAAACAGACAAGAGCAGACATATTTGTCTAATAAACAAATTACTACTAAACAGACAAGAGCAGACATATTTGTCTAATAAACAAATTACTACTAAACAGACAAGAGCAGACATATTTGCCCAATAAACAAAATTACTACTAAACAGACAAGAGCAGACATATTTGCCCTAATAAACAAATTACTACTAAACAGACAAGAGCAGACATATTTGCCCTAATAAACAAATACTACTAAACAGACAAGAGCAGACATATTTGCCCAATAAACAAATTACTACTAAACAGACAAGAGCAGACATATTTAAACAAATTAACTAAACAGACAATTTGTCTAATAAACTTACTACTAAACAGACAAGAGCAGACATATTTGTCTAATAAACAAATTACTACTAAACAGACAAGAGCAGACATATTTGTCTAATAAACAAATTACTACTAAACAGACAAGAGCAGACATATTTGTCTAATAAACAAATTACTACTAAACAGACAAGAGCAGACATATTTGTCTAATAAACATACATACTAAACAGACAAGAGCAGACATATTTGTCTAATAAACAAATTACTACTAAACAGACAAGAGCAGACATATTTGTCTAATAAACAAATTACTACTAAACAGACAAGAGCAGACATATTTGTCTAATAATTTGTCTAATAAACAAATTAACTAAACAGACAAGAGCAGACATATTTACTAAACAGACAAGAGCAGACATATTTGTCTAATAAACAAATTACTACTAAACAGACAAGAGCAGACATATTTGTCTAATAAACAAATTACTACTAAACAGACAAGAGCAGACATATTTGCCTAATAAACAAATTACTACTATAAACAAATTACTACTAAACAGACAAGAGCAGACATATTTGTCTAATAAACAAATTACTACTAAACAGACAAGAGCAGACATATTTGTCTAATAAACAAATAACTACTAAACAGACAAGAGCAGACATATTTGTCTAATAAACAAATTACTACTAAACAGACAAGAGCAGACATATTTGCCCAATAAACAAATAACTACTAAACAGACAAGAGCAGACATATTTGTCTAATAAACAAATTACTACTAAACAGACAAGAGCAGACATATTTGCCTAATAAACAAATTACTACTAAACAGACAAGAGCAGACATATTTGCCCAATAAACAAATTACTACTAAACAGACAAGAGCAGACATATTTGTCTAATAAACAAATAACTACTAAACAGACAAGAGCAGACATATTTGCCTAATAAACAAATTACTACTAAACAGACAAGAGCAGACATATTTGCCTAATAAACAAATTACTACTAAACAGACAAGAGCAGACATATTTGCCTAATAAACAAATTACTACTAAAGAGACAAGAGCAGACATATTTGTCTAATAAACAAATTACTACTAAACAGACAAGAGCAGACATATTTGCCTAATAAACAAATTACTACTAAACAGACAAGAGCAGACATATTTGTCTAATAAACAAATTACTACTAAACAGACAAGAGCAGACATATTTGCCTAATAAACAAATAACTACTAAACAGACAAGAGCAGACATATTTGTCTAATAAACAAATTACTACTAAACAGACAAGAGCAGACATATTTGTCTAATAAACAAATTACTACTAAACAGACAAGAGCAGACATATTTGCCCAATAAACAAATAACTACTAAACAGACAAGAGCAGACATATTTGTCTAATAAACAAATTACTACTAAACAGACAAGAGCAGACATATTTGTCTAATACAGACATATTTGTCTAATAAACAAATAACTACTAAACAGACAAGAGCAGACATATTTGTCTAATAAACAAATAACTACTAAACAGACAAGAGCAGACATATTTGTCTAATAAACAAATAACTACTAAACAGACAAGAGCAGACATATTTGCCCAATAAACAAATTACTACTAAACAGACAAGAGCAGACATATTTGCCCAATAAACAAATAACTACTAAACAGACAAGAGCAGACATATTTGTCTAATAAACAAATTACTACTAAACAGACAAGAGCAGACATATTTGTCTAATAAACAAATTACTACTAAACAGACAAGAGCAGACATATTTGTCCAATAAACAAATAACTACTAAACAGACAAGAGCAGACATATTTGTCTAATAAACAAATTACTACTAAACAGACAAGAGCAGACATATTTGCCTAATAAACAAACTGCTATAACATAGATGAAAGTAGCCACATTTGCCCAAAAAACAAATCACTATAACATAGACAGAGTAGCGACATTCACACAGTAGATAAAGTGATATAACACAGATGATAGTAGCCATATTTATACAATAAATAAACTGCTACAACATATACAAAAGTTGCCACATTTACCTTATTGACAAATTGCTATAACATATAGAGACTAGCCACATTTACACAATAAACAAAATAAACCACTATTACACAGACAAGAGTTGTAACATTTACACAATAAACAAATCACTATAACATACACAAGAGTTGTAACATTTACACAGTAAACAAATCACTGTAACATCGACAAAAGTTGTAACATTTACACAATAAACAAATCACTGTATCATAAACAAGAGTTGTAACATTTACATAATAAACAAATCACTATAACATACACAAGAGTTGTAAGAATCACACAATAAACAAACCACTATAACATACACAAGAGCTGTAACATTTACACAATAAACAAATCACTTTAACATACACAAGAGTTGTTACATTTACGCAATAAACAAATCACTATAACGCAGAAGTCGTCACATCAGCACAACATAAAACAGTTGCCACATCTGATAGTACAAGTCTGGGAATGTAATACTGGCTGACGGACAGAAAGACAGACCTCAATTTATTAAGGATACAAATTGTGTGCTTTTTGTTAGTTTGTTCTTGTATTTTTTACCTTGACAGAATGGTCCAGTTTGAAATAAAGTACTATCTCATGATGGTAACAACCACTTTAAAATGTTTATCATTTACTAGAATTTAAGTTAAATCTAGCAATACAACAATGTTGTTGAGACCGCCTACATACAAAGTCCACCAGTTATATTAGGGTGCATCTCCAAATGTAATAGACTTTGAGATCTGATTGATCTTAGCTGTAATTCTTTTTTTTTTATCTGTTGCTATTATGACTGTACTGTGAGCATTTCTCAAGCTGTGTATATGGTGTTCACCAACAGATATTCATGACATATTCCGTATGGATGTTTTTGTATTTCCACTGTACATACTGAAGAAATCAGGCGATAGCACACATCCCTGCTTAATGCCCCATTTTATATGCTGAAAAATTTCTATTTTGCTGCCAATTCTTATAGCTGCTGTTTGTTGCCAGTACAAGTTCTTTATTATTATTAGGTCTTAGTTATCGATGTTGATGCTTTCAAACATTTAAATAATTTTCTCATGTTTCACCTTGTTATAAGTATTAGGAGCTGAAATTATAAAAAAGTGCTCCCGAATAATGAAAATTAGTGGAAAATTATAAAAAAGATATACATGTATGTTTCATTGAACATTTGTCAAGATGCTGGAATGCCACAGTGAAAAACTCATTGAACATTTGTCAAGATGCTGGAATGCCACAGTGAAAAACTCATTGAACATTTGTCAAGATGCTGGAATGCCACAGTGAAAAACTCATTGAACATTTGTCAAGATGCTGGAATTCCACAGTGAAAAACTCATTGAACATTTGTCAAGATGCTGGAATGCCACAGTGAAAAACTCACTGAACATTTGTCAAGATGCTGGAATGCCACAGTGAAAAACTCACTGAACATTTGTCAAGATGCTGGAATGCCACAGTGAAAAACTCATTGAACATTTGTCAAGATGCTGGAATGCCACAGTGAAAAACTCATTGAACATTTGTCAAGATGCTGGAATTCCACAGTGAAAAACTCATTGAACATTTGTCAAGATGCTGGAATGCCACAGTGAAAAACTCACTGAACATTTGTCAAGATGCTGGAATGCCACAGTGAAAAACTCACTGAACATTTGTCAAGATGCTGGAATGCCACAGTGAAAAACTCATTGAACATTTGTCAAGATGCTGGAATGCCACAGTGAAAAAACTCATTGAACATTTGTCAAGATGCTGGAATGCCACAGTGAAAAACTCATTGAACATTTGTCAAGATGCTGGAATGCCACAGTGAAAAACTCACTGAACATTTGTCAAGATGCTGGAATGCCACAGTGACAAACAAATTGTCTGGTTACATAAATATCATCATCACCCTTCAGCTTCCAAAGAAGCACAGGACTTCAACAAACTTATACCAAGTATTCCTGTCCTGTGAGTGCACATCAAAGGGCGAAAGGTTCTCTTGAGTCTTGACTCCCAAGTGTAATCCTTGTGTTGATTTTTTTCCCTCCTGTACTGGGATTTAAACCCATTCCAATGCGAGGATCTGAACCCATTTCATTATGGTTCTTACATCCACACTAGCTATTTTACTCCTAGTTATATCTATTCTGCCAACTGTCGGGTGGTTCTGAAAGCAACAACATTATTTGTATATAAACTTACTGCTCTGAACTCCGTACCACAGTGTGGTTGCTTTTCAGCCAGCAAGATGTCTGCTTCACAGTTTCGCTATATCTCTGAAGTGTCCTTGCTCTTGTCTGTCCCTTCAGGCTCAAACAGAACAGTTGGTCAACTTCCCTAGCACATCTCTTATAGTAAGAAAATGTTTAATCAGGGCAGCCTGGCTATGAGTCTCCAGAATGCCTGTACTTCTACTTATATTCTGATGTCTGGCCTTTTATGTGTCTTCAATGTCCTTAGTACTTACTTATGTTGGTGGTTGCTTGTTATATCTTTGGTCTTACCAACATTAAGAATTACCATGGCTTCAGTGCGCAGAATGATTTTACCATAATGTGGGTCAGCCTACATTAAAGTTATAACAAATACAGAAACAGGAAAATGTAAATGCTCAACTGAGAACAGCAGCAGAAGTTCTAATGACAGAAGACAGCACTGAGGGACAGATAGTGTTTTCCTCAGATACTGTCAGTAAAACCAGCACTGAGGAGTTAAATAAATGAAGACCTAAATGTCCATTGAGCAACACTCTGCTGAGCCAGTAATTTAAATGTGCTGAGATACAGCTGATCCTATCCAAAGCCGGCTTTTAGGCAAATTCTACTGAATCACCCAAATTGAGTCCATCTCTAAAAGGGCTCAACATAGGCAGTGACATGTGAAACTAGTGCAGAAAAACCATGAGTTCAACTGTAAAATAAATTGACATGAATGACTACATGCTTTGTGAAACACTGGAAAAGTTAAAGCCAGTTCTTCCATCTGACTTCAGAAATCCCCCCAAAAATTGCTTCAAGTTTTTGCACAAAATAACCAATCAACAGCATTTCCAAATTTATTTATAGCTATTTGAACCTCCCTGACTATTCTGGTAACTGTAGTGTCAGGAGAGAGGGACTTCTTGAAGCTAAATCCAATTAAAGCATGTCTGTGATCAACAATACAGGAAGACTGATTAAAAAGGTTGGTAATCATGGCAGCTGAACGTGAAGTAATAAAGAGCTGAAAGTTAGGCAATATACAAACATATTTTGCTGGAACAAAAATGCACGGACGATTAGTTCCAAAAACATATTGGTGAGTAGTAGAAAAAAGTTCTTAACCATATTTAGAACATATGACACATGAAGAGACTAACAGACTACCTCGAACTGATGAAAGCAAAACATAAAATAACCAAGGAGCTTATCAAGAGCACATTATGCTGTTGTTTTAGGGCTCGTGCCAATGAAACTGGTGTTCCCTGTGTAGGCCTACGGAATACCCAGTTCAACCTTATGTGGGTTATACTATGGATATATAATGTTCTTTATTCTGCATAGCACAATAAATCTATTGAATCTTCTAGGCTGTTATGCTCAATGTAAATCGTTTAAATGGGCGGGAAAAAATTGTGGGACGTGTGTTCCATACGGCCTTTAAAAAAAAAAACAATTAAAAAAACCCCTAATCCTAACCCTAAATGGTACGAAACTACAAATATTATACACATATTCACTGCTGAGCCTTCAGCCACGAATATTAGGACATTACCCCCTGACCATCGAAGAAAACGTAAGGTACCACTATTATTCATTCCAACATTTAAATGTGTAAATAAGATTACAATGAAATGGGAAAGTCAGTTTACTTAAACTTTTGCGAACATCTTACCTAAATGAAGAAGTGGTTTAGATCTTCGTGCCCACCAGCCCACAACGGTTTCGCTACAACGCGTTTTTCATCTAGGGCTTACATTCCCGTTACAGAACATCAGAAAACAGGTACGTCTGTTTCTTCAAACTTTACCCAGGAAGTGATAGCCGCTTGAGCAACGCAAGCGCACCATTTTGCTTCGTGCTACAAGTGCACATGTTTACCAAAAATTAAAATCTCGTCTGCACAAAACACTATGTTTGACACGAATAATGTGTGTAGTAATGTACTGTATTTATCATAGTTTTCCTTTTTAGTCGTTATGGAGCCAACACAATGCAGGGAGCCTGCATCAAGCATTCTCGTACTCTTACCACAGTGGTTTCTGTAGCAATTCGTTGTTCATGATGAGGTTGTCAGCCTCATGTATAACCTCACAAGGGGGTGTCATCAGTTACTATTATAACAGTATTGTACTGTTTGAAAGTCTATTGCAAGCACAAGATGTTTGTGTGTTTTGTGGGGGCTGCCAAAATTACGATCCATTAGGTGCCAAATAATGTAAGCCTACGCTCCTGTTCATACTAGCTCTTTGGAATTTGAGTCAAACATGGTCACTGACCAGAGCACATGACAGGAATATCACATTGTGCGAGCTGGAATGCTTAAGAAGAGCCATTAATGTTACCAGAAGAGACAGAACTGAGACTTCTGTCATCGCAATACAGTGTCTCCCCCAGTGGTTGATGTTGTCATTTTGCTCAATTCGTGGAGCCAACAGTTTTGGAGAACATGTTCTACTGTTTGCTTGTCTTCTCCACATGGGCACTTGTCTGTTTGTCAGTCAGATTTTTTATTTGTTGAAGATATGGTATTTGAATCTGTAGTGACAAGTTCTAAATCTGAAAATTACCCCTTGTTCTCTTCTTAGTAAGGTGTAGCATTCCCGTTATATCTAACTCAGCGTGGTCTCTATCAGAGACTGATCTACTGAATTTTTAAGGTGGTGCGAGGCATGGTTATGGCGCCCCGACCCCCCCCCCCCCCCCCCGCACTGGTGCATGGACCCTTAGGAAACTCAATTTCTCAATTTAGTGCTATCGAGTTGGACAGCACTGTAATTTTCGCAAGTCCTGTTCATTGCATCATTTTACAAAAACATAATACATGCATGTTTTTGTAAATCTTGTTTTAGGTAATTTGGTCTTTATTCATGCTGATTTACTTTACTCATGCTGATTTATTTTACTCATGCTGATTTAGTTACAGATAGGCGCCCGGTGCACTGTTTAAAAAAAAAAACAGTAGACATGAAAAGAAACGATCAATTTCTTATAGCAAATAATAGTTTACTGTAAAATTTTATGTTTCATTTTTATTATTAAAAAAAACCCAAACGTTTTAATTATATTTTAAAATACATTTCGGCGCTTCCCTCAAGTCGGCGTACAGTAAGGCCTCATTGGCCAAGAGCCGCCCTGTCTCTATGCTGTCATTTTTCTGTGACTTTTTAAAAATATTTTCTGTAATCTCTTCATATGGTTCCCAACTGATAACAAAATTATTATGCTACTGACTTACTTTTATGCTATGTCGTTAGAATATGCAGAATCTCATCTCTTTGTCATTGTGTACATCAATGGTTCTTAACCCTTCTTGTGCCGTGGTCCCCCTTTGATTGTTCGGTGTAAGCTTCAGACCCTTTTGTTTGTCCGGTGAAGGCTAAGGACCCCTTATTAGATAAAATAGATAGAGACATAATTAAAATGTGTGTATAAAAATGAAACATTTTATTACAAAGAAAAATCATTAAGGTTACATAAAGTATTACTGAAATATAGAAGCAATCTTTAAAAGTAATACTTACTTACTTAGTCGTTCCCCTTCTACCGTGAGGTGTAGAGGTTTGGAAGAGAGAGCGCCAGACTATCCTATCGGCTGTCTTCCTCCTGGCCTGGTTCCATTCTAGTCCTCGATCCTTCAAAGATTGTCTAATGTTGTCCTCCCAGCGGACTCTGGGTCGTCCTCGGGGTCTGGATCCTTGGCTCTTTGTTTCCCATGCTTGTCGTGGTATCCGATCTTCTCCCATTCTGCAGACATGGCCAAACCATCTTAATTGGGACTGTTCTACTTGGGTCTGCAGGGGGTAGGATTTAAGGCCTTGACGTATCGTCTGGTTGCGTACCATGTCTCTTCTTGTTACTTCAACCACCTTCCTCAGATACCTCATTTCTGAGGTTTAGATCTGGCTTTTATGGGTTGTAGTCATTGCCCATGACTCGCATCCGTATGTCAAGACTGGGACATAGGTAAAGCGGTATACAGCCATCTTCGTTTTCTTACCAACCTCTCTCTTGCTGAGGAATCCTCGATTTATGGCCTGAAAAAGTCTCCCAGCTGCTGCTTTTCGAGTGGCCAACTCTTCTTTGATGCCTCCCTTTCGGTCTATAATAGCTCCGAGGTATTTAAAGTGGTCGACCTGCTCCAGGACCTGTTCTCCCAGCTTAATCTGATGTTTTCTTTCTTCTCGTGATATCACCATGGATTTTGTTTTAGAGCTGCTTATGACCATCCCTCTCTTCTCCAGCTCTTCCTTCCAGACTTGCAGGTTGGATTGGAGATGTGCCTCTGATTTAGCAATCAGGGCAACATCATCAGCAAATGCCAGCTCCGAAATATAAACCTGTCTCATCTTCCAGTACCCCACTGAATACTTTCTTGTTCTCTCCTTACATGCCTTGATGACATCGTCCATAAGGAGTATGAAGAGGTAAGGTGATAGGATATTACCTTGTCTTACACCAGTGGTGGTCCTGAACTCTTCTGACTTATGGTTTGCTGTCCTCACATAATTTCTGCAAGACTTGTAGAAGCTCTGTATAGCATGAATCAGAGGTGCTGGAATATTCTTCCTTGCCAAACAGTCCCAAAGTTTGCTCCAGGGGATCCTGTCAAACGCCTTTTCCAGATCTATGAAACAAAGATGCATCTCACTCTTATACTCAAGGGCCTTTTCACTCAGCTGTCTGAGTGTGAAGATTAGGTCTTGAGTACTTCGGTTTGCTCGGAATCCGCACTGGACCTCATCCAATTGTGGCTCAGCTAGGCGTCGGAGTCTCTGCTCTAGGATTCTAGGGACACTGAGAAGGGATATACCTCTATGGTTTCCACACTGTCGATTGTCACCCTTTTTGAAAATTGGTGTTATGATGGCAATCTCCCAATCCTTTGGTATGGTCTTGTTGTACCGCGCTGCCTGTAAAACCCTTAAGAGTAATAGGTCGCCTGATGCTCCCATGAACTTGACCATTTCTGGTGTTATACCATCATGCCCTGCTGCTTTGCCCATCTTGATTTTCTCCAGTGCTGCCTTCAGTTCTTCCATCTTTATGTCATCTTCACCATCATTGGTTTTCTCTTCTGTGCTAGTGTTTATCATTTCTGATGCTTCACCATGCTCACCATCCAGGAGTTCTGAGAAATATTCTTTCCATCTTCCCATTACTTCCTTTGGGGCAGTAAGCAATTTGCCTTGCTTGTCCTTTATAAATTTGAGAGGGCATTGTTTTTCCTTCCTCATGTTCTTTAGGGTCTTATAGAACAATTTCTGGTTTTCTTGTGCATCTGTCGTGAAATATTCTAATCCACATATATCAATTAAAAGGTAAATGCAAAGCCTAACAAATAAATTTAATAAAAGGAAGAAGAATGGTAAAGAACAGTGCTGTCACAATGACAGTACTCGAAATCCCCTTTGTTTTATGCTTCGTCTGCAAATTGTAACGTTTCCACGTTAAATATAAGCCACTGCATAAATACAAGCGTTTCCACAACACATTAAAACGGGTATTGCATTTCTAAGAAAAACATTGAGAGGCACACTGCGTAATGACCTAAATTAATCCTAACATTAATTATACTACGTTACCAAAACGAACGAACAGATGGACTCAAATAGAAAGAGAGAGGGGCGAATGAAAGCAAGGACACATGCAACACTAAACTCGCGTCGCGCGATACACAATTACTACTATCACGCGTGTAAGGCCACATCTTGTAATAAACCTACTAAGAAGCAGTACGTTGAGCACCAGTGTATATTTGTTATAAAATAAAGCCTGGGACATCGGCAGATCGGAGTTGTGCTATATTCAGTGCCAGTCAACGAAACTGTTTATTATTCTATGAATTGTGGTAAGCTTGAAATATTCAATATCTTTTAATGAAAATTGAATGTAAATTGTTAATTTATGCCTGTATATATGTGTAGTTCAGTAGCGAACATGATGTAAAGCCTATAATGCTCCAGCCTGAACAGAAGGTGTCGGAGGAAAGTAAAACTGCATGGAATGGCCAAACAGTACACTGACACCTAGATTATTGATTAGACAGAAATAATGCTGGAATTGCAGAGGCGTAGTAACCATTAGGGAGGGAAATACTGGTATAAAGTATTTCAGATGAAGCTGACAGTTGGCCTAACGCTCTGAACTCAATGTTTGTGATGTATTGTGCTCAGAGTAGAAAGAGAGTATAAATTAGTTATGACGTAGAAGGTACATCCTTCTTGTTTTCAGGGACCGTGGTCTTAAAGTTATTGAGCAGCACCTGGTCAGAGCTTTGCTGAAGCCAGAGGTGGACAGCATACTCCTTGGTCCATATAGCAACCAGTGGGGTGGCTCCAGAACTCATCGAGCAGAGGAGCCTTTTTCTGCAGTCATCACTCAAGATAAGAGAGTGTGGCCATGGAGCTCAACATTATGTACCCCCATCTTAAAATGACAGTGTAAAATACAATTAAGAGGGGAATTTAATTGTTTTAATATCAGGAACTGAGAACATCTCCAATACTAGTTCCAATAAAGACAAACTATTGAAGTCATGATGACAAATACCAACAGAGCTTGAACAAAACAAAACCAGTATTACCTCATATTACTACTACACCACTGACACACATAGGATACTATTAAAAATACATGTCACTACAAGATTCATATTGAGAAATTCTGTACATATAACTTGTAATTAAAATTGATTGTGATTCCTGGTTCCATTTGTATTTGAATCAGGACACATATTCATTCATGACAGCACTGAATACATATTGTTATTTGAAAAGTTATCAGTGACTCCTTTAAGATATCCTCGTAGAGTGTTTTATGTATGTGAGTGTCACAGTGTTGTCAGGTGTGGTGGGGTAAATTAAATTGTTTATCTGTCTGTTGTTGTTATGACTTACACTTCATCATACACATACCCTAGACATATAACGTAGTCATCACACTATTCCAGAATAATTCTGACTGAGGTATACATATGTGGCAGCAAGTAAGGTTATATATATAATACACTACTCTTATTAGATATATATATACCTTCACAGCTGATCTCAGTCAGTACACTAAGTCCCCTATAAATATTTATAACATCCCACTTCACCACATATATTGGGGTCTCGCTCTTGGGATTTTGAATCTTTACCTATTACAAATATTGGGGGTAATTCACTTCAGGGAATAATAAGAATTAAAAAGGTATCCTTGGGTGGAATTAAATAAGGTTGAGCTCTCGGTGCCTGTGTTGTCCATTAGATATATATTTAGAGATTGAATTGTTAGTTAGACATTTTATAAACTTACCTGATAGACAATGGCGGACCTAGCCAAATTTCGATCTGCTGCTGTTCAGACTGCAAAAGAGTTAGGATTAGATGGGCAAGTTATGGTTGCCTATGTCACTACTGAATGTGACAAATTTATTGAACGCGAAGAAAGAAGGTTTGAAGCCGAAAGAAAGTTAGAGGCTGAAAGGGAAATTAAGAAGTTACAATTTGAGGCTGAGGCTGAGGCTAAGAGGTTGCAGATTGAGGCTGAGGCTAAGAGGTTGCAGATTGAGGCTGACAAAGAGGCTAAGGCATTGGAAGCCGAGGAAAGAAGACAGGCTGCAGAAAGGGAAGAGAAGAAATTAGCTGCAGAAAGGGAAGACAAGAGATTAGCTGCAGAAAGGGAAGCAGAAGAGAAGAGATTACAAAGGGAACATGAGTTACGACTAAGGGAGTTTGAGTTTCAAGGCCATGCTCCTGAAAATGGTGCCAGTCCCTTTGCCTCTGATGCCACCGCTAGCCAGGGAGCCTCAACCTCAGCTATGAATTTTCATTTAGATCATTTTGTTGAGAAAGACGATGATATAGAGAGCTATCTAAATAGGTATGAACTATTAGCTATCACATATGGGTTAGAGAGAGAAAGGTGGAGCTTAAAGTTATCTCAGGGACTTCGTGGGGCAGCTTATGAAGTTTTTGCAAAAATGAGCAGAGGTGATCAGGAAAATTATGACATGCTAAAGCAGGCTCTTTTGTTAAGATATGAAAAGAATGCAGAATTTTATAGGAAAAAATTTAGGAATGCTAAACTACTGTCAGGTGAAACCTATCACCAGTTCTCTGCACGAATAGAGACATACTTGGAGAAATGGACTTCTCTGGGGAAAACCCAAGATCTTAAGGAAATGGTCCTTATAGAGCAAGCTAAGAGAGTCCATGGCTCCAGACCTGAGAAAGTTTCTCATGGAACAAGGTGCAGAGAGGCTGGGTGAGTTGCTAAATGTTGCTGAAAGGTATCAAGCAGCTCAAGCAGAGGTAACAGGTAATAAAAAGAAACAGGTGGACAACTTTAGGGCACCACCGAACTTTAATAAATTTGATCCTAGGGATCAAAACCAAGGTAAGCACCAGTTTGATAGGCCACGGTATGAAAATAAAAATAAATTCCCACAATTCGATGAAAGGAAATATGATGAAAGAAAATCTTTCAACCAAGGAAAAAGGTGGTGTAAGAATTGTCAGATGGACAATCATGACACTGACCGTTGCAGAAGGAAACCTGTGTATATGGCCACCCTTCAGGTCAGGTCGACCTCAAGACAGGAGGAGGATATTATGTTGGATACCACTCCAGAAGAGATGAGGAAGGCACAGGCTGGGGATAAAACACTCAAGCCTTGTTTCAGAAAATTGTCAACTTGTCATACAACTCCAGGCAAGGGAGATTTTTACATGAAAAACAAGTTGATGTATAGGAAGACTGGAGCTAGATCCAAAGGTCAGGGACAGCTGGTACTTCCTAAAAGATATAGGGCAGACTTAATAAGGAGCCTACATGTGAAACCAGATGGGGACCATGAGAAGATAGGTACCATCATTCAAAAGGTGGCTCACAATTATTATTGGCCCAAAGCAAGATGGGACATTGAGAATTTTGTAGAAAGGTGTAGCATAGCACATGAGGGAACACCCACAAGTGGGAACATTGATCAGGACCTGGACACGCCACGGGGCACAATTAGGCCTGATAATAAAAAGAAAAATAGATTTGATAAAGTGGACCAAATGAAATGGGAAGCCCCTTTTCACGGACAAGCTTCACTTAACTGTTTTACAATGGCCACTATGCAGAGAGTGCAAACAGATGTCTTACCCCAGGATAAGCCGAAAATCCCTCAATCGGACTTAACCAAACTGGAGGAAGAGGATGTAGAGAGGAAATCTCTCATCAAGAATTTTAAGTGGGGAGAAAGCCCCAAAAGAAAAATTGGTAGCGGTCGTTTTGTGAATGATAATTCTGGGAGGAAAAATCATCACTATAAAGCTTCGAGTGGAAGAGACCATACCGGTGCATGGACAAATAGGTCCACAAAATTAAAGGTCCATATGTAGCTTTGTTAAGAACGTGGACTGATGAAAAGGCAGAGGAAAACATTACATCTTCATACCAATATGTGAATGAGCTGACCACTCGTTTAAAAACTGGCTGGAAACTTGCCAATGAAAATTTGAAACAAGCCAGGAAGAAACATGCTGCCTATTATAACAGGAAGGCGAAAGACAGAGATTTGGCTGTGGGAGAGAAGGTACTGCTTCTTCTCCCCGGGAGTCAGAATAAGTTACAAATTGGATGGCAGGGTCCATATACAGTTCTAGAGAAGGTGTCTAGAACAAATTATAAGATAGATAAGAAGGGGAAAGAAAAAATCTATCATGTGAATCTCCTGAAGAAATATTTGGAAAGAGAACATCAGGAAGAGACACACTTGTTGACCTTGTCCATCGCCATGGAGATGAAAAAGGAACCACTTTCATCATTTGAATATCCATTACACCCCTGTGAGACAGCAGCACAGGTGAAAATCAGTACACATTTAACGAAAACTCAGAAAGAGAGAGTGCAACAGGTTCTAAATAATCATGCAGAGGTGTTAACAGACCGACCAGGGCATATAAACCTATTGGAATATGATATGAAACTGATAGACCCCACACCTGTCTGTATGAAACCATATTCGATTCCGTTTGCTAAGGAGAAAGCTTTGAAGGAAGAGATAGACTATCTGTTGAAGGAAGGAATTATTTCGCACAGTGAATCTTCGTATAGTTCCGGTGTTGTACTCTTAAGGAAGCCCTCTGGAGAACATAGACTCTGTATAGATTACAGGAGACTGAATGCTATTACAGAAGGACAGGTGGATCCATTGCCGGATACAAATCAGCTGTTTGCCAGACTAAATAAAGCTAAATATTTCTCAAAAGTGGATCTGAGTAAAGGATACTATCAGATTCCAGTAAAGCCTGAGGTTAGACCATACCTAGCTTTTAGTACCTCAGAAGGACACTATGAGTTTAATAGATTGCCATTTGGATTGAAGAATGCGCCTAGTGTCTTCTCTAGAATGATGAGAAAATTGTTGGATGTAAACATTTCGGAGGAACGTAATGAATCCCTGAGTTGCCTCTTTGATTGAGGATATTCCGAATGTTTCATACAGGATAATAAGAAGATTATGGGATCCACTACGAAAACTCTGCTATCACCAGGTATATGTTATCTCCTCATAACGTACATTTTGAGGGAAATATAATGTTCTCTGGACATGTCATTGCGCAGACTCAGAGAAGAGGAATGGTGAATACGGGTTGCGAAGCAGCATTAAGACAAGCACTCACACTTGCGGCTGTTCAGTAACATAACCGAAATATATTATTGGTTGTAGAAGTCTGAGGCAGATTTCATGAGTAGTGCCTACTCTGAATGGACCCAACTACATAAAACCATGATAGCACCACAGCAGAGTAAAGTCAAGTTGACTTACATTTATCTATGTGTATATAGAATAAAGGACTGACCTGGGATGTCTGTTTTAAGAGGGGAGGTGTCGTGAAATATTCTAATCCACATATATCAATTAAAAGGTAAATGCAAAGCCTAACAAATAAATTTAATAAAAGGAAGAAGAATGGTAAAGAACAGTGCTGTCACAATGACAGTACTCGAAATCCCCTTTGTTTTATGCTTCGTCTGCAAATTGTAACGTTTCCACGTTAAATATAAGCCACTGCATAAATACAAGCGTTTCCACAACACATTAAAACGGGTATTGCATTTCTAAGAAAAACATTGAGAGGCACACTGCGTAATGACCTAAATTAATCCTAACATTAATTATACTACGTTACCAAAACGAACGAACAGATGGACTCAAATAGAAAGAGAGAGGGGCGAATGAAAGCAAGGACACATGCAACACTAAACTCGCGTCGCGCGATACACAATTACTACTATCACGCGTGTAAGGCCACATCTTGTAATAAACCTACTAAGAAGCAGTACGTTGAGCACCAGTGTATATTTGTTATAAAATAAAGCCTGGGACATCGGCAGATCGGAGTTGTGCTATATTCATTGCCAGTCAACGAAACTGTTTATTATTCTATGAATTGTGGTAAGCTTGAAATATTCAATATCTTTTAATGAAAATTGAATGTAAATTGTTAATTTATGCCTGTATATATGTGTAGTTCAGTAGCGAACATGATGTAAAGCCTATAATGCTCCAGCCTGAACAGAAGGTGTCGGAGGAAAGTAAAACTGCATGGAATGGCCAAACAGTACACTGACACCTAGATTATTGATTAGACAGAAATAATGCTGGAATTGCAGAGGCGTAGTAACCATTAGGGAGGGAAATACTGGTATAAAATATTTCAGATGAAGCTGACAGTTGGCCTAACGCTCTGAACTCAATGTTTGTGATGTATTGTGCTCAGTGTAGAAAGAGAGTATAAATTAGTTATGACGTAGAAGGTACATCCTTCTTGTTTTCAGGGACCGTGGTCTTAAAATTATTGAGCAGCACCTGGTCAGAGCTTTGCTGAAGCCAGAGGTGGACAGCATACTCCTTGGTCCATATAGCAACCAGTGGGGTGGCTCCAGAACTCATCGAGCAGAGGAGCCTTTTTCTGCAGTCATCACTCAAGATAAGAGAGTGTGGCCATGGAGCTCAACATTATGTACCCCCATCTTAAAATGACAGTGTAAAATACAATTAAGAGGGGAATTTAATTGTTTTAATATCAGGAACTGAGAACATCTCCAATACTAGTTCCAACAAAGACAAACTATTGAAGTCATGATGACAAATACCAACAGAGCTTGAACAAAACAAAACCAGTATTACCTCATATTACTACTACACCACTGACACACATAGGATACTATTAAAAATACATGTCACTACAAGATTCATATTGAGAAATTCTGTACATATAACTTGTAATTAAAATTGATTGTGATTCCTGGTTCCATTTGTATTTGAATCAGGACACATATTCATTCATGACAGCACTGAATACATATTGTTATTTGAAAAGTTATCAGTGACTCCTTTAAGATATCCTCGTAGAGTGTTTTATGTATGTGAGTGTCACAGTGTTGTCAGGTGTGGTGGGGTAAATTAAATTGTTTATCTGTCTGTTGTTGTTATGACTTACACTTCATCATACACATACCCTAGACATATAACGTAGTCATCACACTATTCCAGAATAATTCTGACTGAGGTATACATATGTGGCAGCAAGTAAGGTTATATATAATACACTACTCTTATTAGATATATATATACCTTCACAGCTGATCTCAGTCAGTACACTAAGTCCCCTATAAATATTTATAACATCCCACTTCACCACAGCATCTTTTTCTAGCTTTTCTCCAAATTCTTCCCAGGACTTCTGTTTTGCTGCTAGCACTTTGTTCTTTGCTTCTGTTCTGAGTGTCACATATTCTCTATATTTTTCCATTTGTCCTGTTGTGTTTTTAGCTCCTAAGTATTGTTTCCATGCCATTTTTTTCTCTCTTATTTTCTCTTTGACTTCCTCTGTCCACCAAGGTGTCCTCTTTCTCTTGTTCCCAAGTCGGACTTCACTGCATGCTTCTGCAGCAGCTGTCTTTATGATATCCTTGAATTTAATCCAGAGGGTTTCCAAGTCATCAGGTCGTTCTTCTGTGTTGCTCACCGCTGCAGCAATAAGCCCCTGATATCTGGTCTTAATTTCTGGCTCTCTCAGCTTGTAGGTCCTAATGCTCATTTCTCCTGCTCGTTTACTTGGTTTCTTGCGTGATGTTGGGCAGTTCCTAGGCTGAGCAACTCTTTCAGTTGTTCTTTTGATTGTTAGCAGGTAGTGATCACTTCCAATCTCTGCCCCCCTCCAGACTCTAGCATCTCGGACATATTTGAATGAGCTTCTCCGAACAATGGCATAGTCGATCACTGACTTCTCATTCTTTGTTGGTTCACATCTAGTGTATGCATGTATGCGCTTATGGGGGAACTTTGTGTTTGTAATGATCAGATTCTGCTCACTGCAGAATCTAAGGAGTCGCTTTCCATTGTCTTTAAAAGTAATATATTGCTTTAAATGCAAAAATTTACATAATTTTCTGGTAAAAATTTTTGTGGCAAAAAAACAATCGAAATTTTAGTTTATATACAAGAATCCATTCATGGACCCCACGTTAAGAAATCGTGCTCTGCATTGTTCATAAACATTTTAAAACGTTGTTACATTGTATAACTCTTATTTCAAACCTACGCTGCCTTGAGGAAAGATCCATTTATGGGAAAGGCATCGTGAGTTTACCTTGAGGATAAATCTAGAGTTGGAGTCCCTAAGGCAGTCTAATGTTGATTCAACGTTATTCTGGCAACTCCTGCAACGTCGCTGGTACCAGACTGTATCGGCTACTGCAGTTTCTGTGGACCTGCCAGCTACGTGGAGAGAGGAACACACTAAATGGGTAACATCGGTCTCCATATAACTGGGCCAAAGCTAACGCCTTAGAGAGGGCACTCCAGCTTCAGCAAGTTGAGATTCTCCCTACGGGCACCGTCTTAGATTGGACGACAAAAAGCTTTTACAACAAGCAGAAGAGAAAATAATCAGTAGAAGAATTAAAAAAAGAAAATAATAAAAAACAAACAAACAAAAACCACCAAACCAAAACCAACAAAAGCCCAGCAGATAAAAAGATGTCAATAGCGAGAGAGAGCAATACGGTATCATGGAAGAAGATACATTACAAACACCATAGACATTAAACATTGCTACAACAAACGACAGATAAATTACAGCCTGGAAGATCCAACACACAAGAAAAACAACAAAGTAATACACTATATGGAAAGATGAAAACTATACACCCAAATTATAACCCGCATGGGGTTGAACCGGGTATCCCTTGCACACAAAAAACACCAGTTTTCAAGTGCGGGGTTCAAAAACCTAAACCAAAATACGCCGAAAGGAACACCAGACAAAACGCAGCTGAAGACTATCACCTCAAGGGCGCATCATTCCCATAGTCAATTATGACCGGAGGAAGCTACCAGACACTGCATTATATGCTAGCTATTTTACCAAAAGCCGGCGTCTGTGGCCTAATGGATATGAACGCAGTTTCATAATCCAGATATACCAGGTTCGAAATCTGCTGCAGGCGGTTTGGTAGCAGATCGCTTTGTGTGGATTTTTAACAATCGTATAAGCGCCGTACCGTTCAGAAAGCAATGCCAAACTACTGAATGAAAAAATTGCCTAGAAAAATCACAAACAGCCAATAAAAGCTGGGGTTGATTGCCACGTCCTGTAAAGGATAAGCAACTAACATTTTACCAAAACACATGCAATGATATATGTATGTTTCTACGTTTCTTTGCAGTTTAATTTCTTTCAAGACAACGCTTTAATTATTTTTAACTGTCCACGGAATTGTGGCAATCTTCTATAAAAACCACATTCCCGTGTCTCATTCCCAAATGTAATAGTGAATGCAGTCAGCGACCCATAGCTTGACTGCTTGCATCAGGATCAGCGAACCAGAGCTGGTCAAGACCGTACTCCACCTCAACGTGGTGGTCCTGGAAACAGTCTGCAGCAGTGCAGTCTGGCTGAGCGAGTACGGATCGAAATGGGAAGGCAAACCCGGTCCCTAAAAAATGCCGTGCAGAAGTCGGATGTGTCGACCGAAAGGTGCAGATATCACAGCTTAGGTGCAAACAGACACAACGCAACCACCGTCCTTTTCAGGACGAACGAGGAAGAAGAAGAAGATTCCCAAATGTGTAAATAAAGGAGTTTGTTGCGTCATAAGAAAAATAAAGAAGCAGAAAAATGAACAACAGAAGTGATAGGCTTACCAAGGACTCGAACCCAGGAACATACGAATGGCACCACCACCTCGCTAAGGGGGTGAATCCTGACTAACTCCACTGTCAACTGGGCACCACGAAAATAATGCTTCGTGGAATTAGCACAGCCGCCCAATGTAACTACGGAATTTCGGACCAAGGAATGACACAAACTAATAATAAACGCAACTACTTCTATAACTTTCTCAATTATGTTCTTGTTTGGTTATTTATTGCCCATGATTATCTTTCATGCCATAGTATATGTGTTTTAGAATTGGAGAATCGTTTTGCTAACGCACCATCGCAAGCTTTATTGCTTACAATCCTTTTAGATTGATTCAATGCTACTTCTGTTACGGTAAAAAAATACACTGACAAACATCATTTTTCTTTCTTATATAAGAATAAGTGTTCTTAGGTCAGTTTCTTGCGCTGATTTCAAATTTGAAATCCGTTTATCTCTATCACATCGGGTTCTTAAGATATTTGTGAATAAATATATTTTTGGGAAACCGTTATTTGCTCCGTTTCATTTTTACTATATAACTTATTAAAAATTAATAAAATGCAAAATAATTCTACTTTTTATACTGCTAAAAGATGCATGATATGTTACGCTATTTTTCAAATAGTTACTGTATTTTGAAATAATTCTGAGCCAAATATGGCTTTTAGAAGTTGTAGAAATTCGGCTGATCTGTTCTGTTACGTGTGCGGATATTTTACCGATCGTGTTCACCAGAAAAACTTTACACCATTACTAAAGAAAGCATATGAACTTTATTTCGATTAGAAAGTTGATGATGCAAATAAATCTTGGAAGCCAAATGCAGTTTGTTCGACTTGTGCAAATACATTGGCAGGTTGGTTACGAAAACCGCCGAAGCATAAGTCGATGCCTTTTGGAGTGCCAGTAATATGGCGTGAACCGACAAATCACGCTACTGATTGTTACTTCTGCTTGACAAATATCCATGGTTTCACTTTTAAAACTAGAAAGTCTGCGGTTTATCCAAATATTGAATCGGTTTCGAAACCAGTGCCTCATGATCCAATCACGTGTCCGATCCCGGTTCCACCAGAACAATATCCGTTGGACGTGAATGAACCATCAGAAAGTGATAGTTTACCTGCTTTAGAAACTAATTCTGACTCGGATTATATACTGGTGAATGATGGTGTTCACTAAATTAACCATTCAGAACTTTCAGATCTAATACGTGATCTCGCTCTTACCAAAGGACAAGCGGATTTACTCGGTTCGCGACTCAAAGAATGGAATCTTTTAGCGCCCAATACTCCAATATCTAAATTTCGTCATAGACACAGAGAACTTGTTCAATACTTTGAGATGGATGATGACATTTGCTATTGCAAAGATGTAAACGGTCTAATGGTGCACCTCGGTCATGAGCACATAGTCAACGAATGGCGACTTTTCATCGACTCTTCCAAGACTAGTCTAAAAGCAGTGTTATTGCATAACGGAAATTTATTTTCATCAATTCCAGTCGCCTACTCTGTTCATATGAAAGAAACTTATGACAATATGGCTATACTTTTGGCAAAAATAAAGTACAATGACTACCAATGGCGGATTTGGGGAGACCTAAAGATCATTGCAATTCTCACGGGCATGCAGACTGGGTATACTAAATTTTGTTGCTTCCTATGTGAATGGGACAGCCGCAACAGACAGGAACATTATGCAAGAAAGGTGTGGCCTATCAGGGATCGTATGCAGCTCGGGCATAAAAATGTAATACACGAGCCATTAGTTAACAAAGACAGCATCATTTTACCACCGTTACATATAAAGTTGGGGCTCATAAAGAATTTCGTAAAAGCGTTAGATAAAACGAGCAAAGCTTTCACTTATCTTCGAGAAAAGTTTCCGCAAGTTAGCGATACAAAGATAAAGGAAGGTATCCTTGTAGGACCTCAGATTAGGAAAGTTATTGCAGACAAACAATTTGAGAGGGAGCCGCGCTAGCGTAGTAGTTACAACACCGCTCTGGCGACCGGGTGATACAGGATCAAACCCGGGCGACGGCATTTGAGGATTTTTCGTCGACCGGGATTTGGACTGGATTAACTCGAGACCTGGCGAGGACATTTGAAGGAGTGTCGTCGACCAGGGACTAGCGGCTCCTGAGCTGACCCAGCTGCAATGGGTACCTCCGAAATCGGCGAGTATTTGCCTGAATGGCGAGGGACACCTGTCTCTGTACAAGAAATAAAGGGATACTCACGTAAAATCAATGTCAGGTTAGACATAAAAATAATAACCTGAGATTTCGCCTCGAGTATTAGCGGGCGTACGCAAAAAAAAAAAAAAAAAAGCACACAATTTGAGAACTTGTTACATAGTAGTGAACTTCACGCATGGATGGCATTCAAATCGATCGTCGATAACTTTCTGGGAAATCACAAATCTGTCGACTATGTGCATATTGTTAAGCAGTGCATAGATGCATACAGTATTATGGGCTGTAACATGTCCCTCAAAATCCATTTGCTCGATTCGCATCTTGACTTTTTCCCTGACAACCTTGGTGAAGTCAACGATGAACATGGAGAACGATTCCATCAAGATATCGCCGTAATGGAGTCACGTTATCAAGGACGGTGGAGTGTGACCATGCTTGCCGATTATTGTTGGATGCTTCATCGCGATGTACCACATGCCATTCACCGACGAAAGTTGACTGCAAAGAAATTCAAGCCTACATAACTGTTATACTTCTTTTACGAATGATGTTGTAATACTGTATGCGTTGTTAAAAAACTTCAATTGCGTATTTCTAGAGATCCTGACCTGATAGAGAAAAACGGTTTGCAGATTTAAAAACAGCGCATTAAAATTGACCAGAAAAACATAGAAATGTTAGAGAAAGAAAAAAAAAAATTTTTTTTGTTAGCCAGTGATATTAGACAAACATAAAGATATGTTTTCAGGCACTCGTAAGAAATAAAGAACTAGAAAACTAGTGGCTTACCCAGGACTCGAACCCAGGACCTTCCGTGCGACAACCCCGCCTAGCTATGCAAGCGAATCACACTATCCTCCCTGCCATCTAGGCATCACCAAAAAATAATGCTTCGAGTCCTGGGTAAGCCACTCACGTCTGTTGTTTTTCTGTTGTCTAGTTTTCTACTTCTTTATTTCTTACGAGTGCCTGAAAATATACCTTTGTGTTTGTCTAATATTTATTTGCTGTTTACAGGCCTCGGGTTTCCCTTCCTTATGTGTTATAAATGTTTATACTTCTGTTACTGTGCACTATGAGGCGTCCTTTTTTTTCTGAGCGGTTAGAGCGCTTTCCTCCCGCGGCACTGTTATCGGGTTCTGGGATCGAAACCTGGAAACGTCACACTCCAGTCTATCCAACTGTAAATTGGTTTGGTTTTTGGACCATGCACTTGAAAACTTGTGTTTGTTGTGTGTGCGGGATACCCGGTTCAATCCCACATGGGTTAAAATTAGGGTATATAGTGTTCACCATTCTCTATAGCATATCACATTGTTGTTTTTCTTGTGTATTGGCTCTTCCAGGCTGTAATTTATCTGACGTTTGTTGTGGCATTGTTTAATGTCTATGGTGTTTGTTATTTATCCTCTTCCATGATACTATATTGCTCTCATTCGCTAACGACATTCTTTTAAATGTATCTACTGGCCATTTGTTGTTTTTTGAATTGGTAGTTTAAAAAAAAAATTGTTGTACTGATATTGTATGGAAGTTTTTACAATTTATTTTTATATTTTTTTAGTGTTTTTGTTTTTCCTTGTCATTCTCAGTTGTTCTGGTTGCTATATGTTGGTTCTTGTTTTGGTAATATAAAAATTTATTATATTGTGTAGCTCCCTGGGTGGGTCAATTTTTAGTACCGTTTCTAGCGATGGCGATGGAGAGTTTTGAGTTATCAAGTATTCCATGAGTGATTTTCTGTGCTGCTGATATTTCTTGCATGTTAACATATACAGTAATGTGCAATGGTGTTCTTATCCAGACATGTTACACAGTAGGATTCCTCCACCATGAAAAAACCTGTTCCTAGTTGAAGTCTAATCAGTTTTCTATTGCATGGTTTTTTTTGGTTCTCTAGGTATCTGACATGTCCGTGTTGGATCTTTAGCAGTTTATAGGCATGTCTGCCCTTCTGGCTTTCTTTTCAGTTTTCTGTCCATTCCTTTGTTATAATATTTTAAGTTATACTTTTGATCTCTGTTGTGCCTAATTCTGAGTTTATGTAATTTGGACTGCTTCTTCCTGTTTTTGCCTCCTTGTCGGCCACCTAGTTTCCTTCTATTCCCACGTGCGAAGGCATCCATGCTAATAATATTGTGCAGCCTCTATTGTTTAGGTGTGTACTAAGTTGCAATATTTTTTCTGCTATGTTTCTTCTTCTGTGATCCATAACCGCCAACCACCAAAGCAGTCAGTGGCCATCACGCCTGGTGGCGTCTTGTAGGGCAGCAACAAATTGATTCCACTTTGCTCGGTCGGCGGCCATCCTTCGTACAGTGCCCCAACTCTGGTTCATTCTTTGCATCTCGGCTTCCACAGTTCTCCGCCAAGTTGTTTTTGGTCGGCCTCTCTTTCGCTTTTCCTCGGGGGTCCATAGCATTGCTGTTCTTGTGGTGATATCAGGGTCCCTTCTGAGGACGTGGCCAACCCAACTTCAGCGTCTGTCAGCTATGATGGTGTGCATGTCCTCCTGGTTACTCAGAATAAGTACTTCTTGGTTGCTGATGGTGTTTGGCCAAAAGATGCGGAGAATTTTCCTTCGGCAGATTGTGTGGAAGGAGGACAGTTTCGACATTTCCTTTTCTGTTACTCTCCAGCATTCCGCACCATAGAGAAGCATAGAAAGTACACAGCTCTCATACAGTCTTAATTTGGTGTTTGTGCTGTACTGGGAAGACTTCCAAATGTTGTTGAGACAAGCAAAGGCTAATCTCGCTTTATTCATTCTGTTGTTAATGTCCTTGCTTGTTCCGCCATCAGGTGTTACTATGCATCCTAGGTAAGTAAATGTGTCTGTCTGTTCTAACTTCTGGTTCCTTACTGTTATTGGCTCAGGATTGCCCACATTTAGTGTCATGACCTCTGTCTTCTTCAGATCGATGTTCAGGCCAACCTGCTGGCCATACTTATTCAGTCTATCGGTTTATTCTTGAATGTGTTGATGTGAATGCGCGAGTAGAACAATCATCTGCATATTCCGTAACCGCCAAACGCCAAAGCAGTCAGTGGCCATCACGCCTGGTGACGTCTTGTAGGGCAGCAACAAATTGATTCCACTTTGCTCGGTCGGCGGCCATCCTTCGTAAGTGCCTGTAATAAAATGCTCCGTTTTCACACCCCTCCCAAATATATATTAATGTTACCACATTTGAATTTTTCCGCTACGCCTAGAAGTAGAATTTACCATCCCGCCGCCATCCGTACCCTTCCCATCTTCTTAGTGTTTATGAATGTACGGCGAGAAAATTGGACAATAATTTGAATATTTCCACTGTTGGCTCTAGATCTGAAAGTATAAACACTCAGTGTTAGGAGTCCTCTTCACCAAAACACACACACAGCCCGCGTTTCCTGTCTCTGGTTGTTTCTGACGAAATCCGAAAGCGTGGAGTAAAAGAAAAAAATCGCGCCTAACTTGTACGTTCAAACTGTAAACTAACAACCACTATTGTGCATGGGAGAGAGAGAGGAACAGGAGAAATTTAGAGAATGGCTTTCTTTATAAACTACAATTGATGCTTGGAAGGATAAAGTTAATATTGTAAATATGATAGCCTTCATAATCCCTTATAATAACTTAGATGAACCTTAGAAGACATATTTTATTAATATTGTGGTTCATTAGAAGAAAACCATAAATTAAAGGAAAAGTACAAAAATGGAAACGACGATAAAAAGTAGATAAAACTTATCTAGAAAGATAAAGGACAGTTGACTGTTTAATAATTACTTTTCATAATTAAAATCGCCCAATTAATAACAAAGATATTGTAAGAAATAAGAAATTTTTAGGACAGGTGGACAGACACACTGAGATCCCCACTCAATTTAAAAGTTACATTTTTGGACGCGTTGTTTGAAAGAGGAGTCAAATTGGCTTGCCTCATTTGGATTGGGTACTGCTAGTGAGGAAAGGGAGAGGTAACTTTAAAGATTTGCCAGCCTAAGCGACACATAGTTTTACACAGTAATATTAAAACCAGACTGGTGAACGTATTGATAAACGTACACAAATGTTTGGGATTTTCAAAAAAGAGTCACATTTTGGACTCGTTGTTTCATTGGCTAATGCTCTTGATATTAGCAGAGAAAGACAGAGGTAGGACGCCACTTGAAGAATATTTGTTCACCTAGTGAGATTAAGAACAGTAGCAAAGCCTTGTGTGTGACCCATTGCCTTTGCGTCTGGACGGCGGCGATCAAGATTAATGCCCATTGATCGCCAGTTAATCTATACTAGTGTATTATTTCATTGATTGCGGTAAGATAAATGCTTTTATTAATATTCTTATTAATGTGTAGAGACTAACCCAGATAGGGCGCCCACAAATTTTGTGTTGTGCGACATTGCTATTGTGGAAGCTTATGACATCCTAAGGGAGCACATGCATGCCTAAGCAGACTATTGAAGCAGAAAAACAAAATGTAATTGGTGTTTGAATATTGCCATGCATAACAAAATATTTTGACTATAAGACCAGAAAGCTACTGGCAGTTCTCTACAGGCCACAGTGTTCCAATAACTCTTGGAGATTAAATAGGAAGTCATACTACCAGAGTTAACAGATCATTAGAAAGAGAAAAGAAAGGAGTGTATCCCAGCTGATGATTAAAAGATAACTAAAGTCTAAGTGACAGAGGCGTTGAAGCCATGTGGGAAAGAACAGATACCCACGGATTGAGAAGAAGTCACAATACAATTAGGAACTGTAGCTATTGATTAGCACTTGGGCTGATCACTACGAATGTTTAACGATGTTTATTTATTAGGTGTGGAGATATGTATATGAGGTGTATTTAGGGAGGCATTGTTCATTGTTGCAGGGTTGCATCAACGAGTAACCAGTAAGACAAAACCTGGAGAGGCAGTGTACGAAGCAACTTACCTGTTGCTGGTATTGTGAAATTTAACTGCAAAAGCTGACTCCAGCTGAGACACGTGTGAACCGAAAGTGTCCTATTTCCAGTCAACCACCGACTTGCCACCGATGGAAAGATAAGCCTTCGTTTTGAGGGCTAATGATTTCTCATTTCATTGTAAACCTCCACACTGAAATTAAACGTTCTAGTGACAAGATGAAAGGAACAGTTCTTCAAACTAGTGACCCTTCTAATACCTTGTTACTACAGCCAGGGATACAAGTACAGAAACATTTTAATAATATCATTTCTTGGACAAGATGTCCATCCACTGTATTTCCATATGTACATAACCACATTTATTTTGAGTTTAACCTTCCTGATTCAAAACATTTGAGAGTCAGGAAATTAAAATTGTAAATTAATTCTATAACTTTAACCACTGTCTTACTTGAGTTTATTAGATTGAGTTACAGTTGTGTTAAATTTGTTATCATACATCACACATACATTACCCTAGACACGTAGCCATATAATTTAATAGACTTAAAATATTTCGCAGAGTGAGATCATAGGGTGGTAGCAGTTAGGTACCCTGAGAATACATCTTCATCAACTATTAGACTCAGGGACTTACATAGCTGGACCTCACTCTGTAGACAATTAATAATAATTAACATAAATAACATATAAACCCACCACAGTGCCCCAACTCTGGTTCATTCTTTGCATCTCGGCTTCCACAGTTCTCCGCCAAGTTGTTTTTGGTCGGCCTCTCTTTCGCTTTCCCTCGGGGGTCCATAGCATAGCTGTTCTTGTGATGGTATCAGGGTCCCTTCTGAGGACGTGGCCAACCCAACTCCAGCGTCTTTCAGCTATGATGGTGTGCATGTCCTCCTGGTTACTCAGAATAAGTACTTCTTGGTTGCTGATGGTGTTTGACCAAAAGATGCGGAGAATTTTCCTTCGGCAGATTGTGTGGAAGGAGGACAGTTTCGACATTTCCTTCTCTGTTACTCTCCAGCATTCCGCACCATAGAGAAGCACAGAAAGTACACAGCTCTCATACAGTCTTAATTTGGTGTTTGTGCTGTATTGGGAAGACTTCCAAATGTTGTTGAGACAAGCAAAGGCTGTTCTCGCTTTATTCATTCTGTTGTTAATGTCCTTGCTTGTTCCGCCGTCAGGTGTTACTATGCATCCTAGGTAAGTAAATGTGTCTGTCTGTTCTAACTTCTGGTTCCTTACTGTTATTGGCTCAGGATTGCCCACATTTAGTGTCATGACCTCTGTCTTCTTCAGATTGATGTTCAGGCCAACCTGCTGGCCATACTTATTCAGTCTATCGGTTTTTTCTTGATAGTGTTGTTGTGAATGCTCGAGTAGTGCAATGTCATCTGCATATTCCAGGTCTTCCAGTGTAGAAAACGTTGTCCATCTAATTCCTCTTGGACTGTTCTCTGTTGTCTGGCGTATCACCCAATCTATGGCTGTCAAAAATAATGTTGTTGATAAGGGCATCCCTGTCGTACTCCTGTTTTCACTTCCAAAGTTACATTACTCAATCCAACACTGCATGTAAAGTTAGAATAGAGGCTTTTTATGATGGAAACAATGCGGCTGGGAATTCCATAAGCCCTCAGTATTTTCCATAGGCTGTCCCTGTGTATGCTGTCAAAAGCCTTTTCAAAATCAACAAAGTTAATGTGTAGCTGTCTCTGCCATTCTGAGCACTGCTCTATAATGTCCCTGATGGTGAATATATGATCTGCACACCTTCTGTTCTTTCTAAAGCCCGCTTGTTCTTTCCTCAGTTTATGGTCAACTGCTTTTGAAATTCTCTGAATTATTATCCTGCCTAGCATTTTACTGGGAACTGAGAGGAGAGTAATTCCTCTCCAGTTGTTGCAGTCTGCAAGATCGCCCTTCTTGGGCAATTCAGTGTTTCTCTGAAGTGCTCTGCCCATCTTGTTTCCTGCCCCTGTGCTGTGGTGATGAGATTTCCTTGCTTGTCTCTTACTAACGTTATGTTGTTTGCACCTCGTTTTCCACTGATAGTTTTAATTACTTTATAAACTGTGCTTTGTTCATTTCTCAGTGCTGCCTCTTCTGCCTGTCTTGCAAGGTCATCCAGAAATGTCCTTTTGTTAGCACGGGTTTGACGTTTTACTTCCTTGTCCAGCTGACTGTACTGTTCACTATATATTGCCTTTAACCTGGGAGACTTAGCTTCTGTTTTCTTTCTTTTCATTTCCTTTCTCTTCACTATGGTGTTTAGCGTATCTGGTGTTATCCAGTCTTGACTCTTTCTTTCCTGGAATCCCAAGCATGACTTGCTGCTTTCCTTGTATATGTTGAGATGGTGTTGAATTTCTGGTTGACATCATCGGTCTCTGTTCTTTCCTGGCTTTTGGTAATCTGATATCGTATCTTTACTTCGACCATGACGACATGAAGGGAACAGTCCAATATGCTGGAAGCACGTTACAGCCCTTTGATATACGAAGTGGCGTTAAACAAGGCTGTGTTCTGGCTCCGACCCTCTTCGGAATCTTCTTTGCCTTACTCTTGAAACATGCATTCAGAGATGCAACTGAAGGAATATGCCTTCACACTAGGTCAGATGGCCGTCTATTTAATCTTTCAAGGCTGAAGGCAAAAACAAAAATCAGAAGGGTCACTATAAGAGACTTGTTGTTCGCTGATGATGCTGCAGTCGTCACTCAAAGCCAACAGGAGCTTCAGAGCTTGATGAATCGCTTCACTAAAGCATGCAAGGACTTTGGCCTCACAATAAGTCTAAAGAAAACGAATGTGCTGAGTCCGGATGTGGGTGCTGCACCAGTTATCACTATCGATAACTATGAATTGGCAGTGGTGCACCACTTCACATACCTAGGGTCTACCATCAATGACAAACTCTCACTGGATACAGAAATCGACAGCCGCATTGGCAAAGCTGCAGCTACCTTTGCCCGCCTCACATCGCGTGTTTGGGGAAACTCTAAACTCACAATGAAGACTAAAGCTGCGGTATATAATGCCTGCGTCACCAGCACACTCCTATATGGCAGCGAGACCTGGACGACCTATGCTAAGCAAGAAAGAAGGCTCAATACCTTCCATTTGCGGTGTCTACGCCGCATCCTCGGCATCTCGTGGAAAGATAAAGTGACGAATGTCGAGGTGTTGTCACGTGCTGGCCTTCAAAGTATGTATACGCTGCTTAGACAGCGCAGACTTCGCTGGCTTGGCCATGTTCGCCGCATGGAAGATGTCGCATCCCAAAAGATATCTTCTACGGACAATTAGCAGATGGCAAGAGAACAGTTGGGCGACCACAGCTGAGGTTCAAAGATGTGTGCAAGAGAGATATGAGGGCACTGGACATGGATCCAGCAACATGGGAGGATGAAGCTGCCGATCGCACTAAGTGGCGATGCTATTTACGGCACCACCTCAGATTGGGCGAAGAGAGGTTCACACAAGAAGCAGAGGTGAGGAGAAAACGTCGAAAGGAGCACCAGGAAAATAAGCAGCTGAGGGCTGCCACCTCAGGGGCGCATTCCCATAGTCAGTTATGACTGAAGGGGCTATTATTATATTACGTCGACCACGAAAGCTTTTCTTGTGAGAGGTTCCTTAAGTTTAGTGATGTTATATCTTTTCTGTTTGACTGCAACTGGTCCAGCAGCTCTGAGTTTCACCTTCAGTCTTGCTACTACTAGGTGATGATCACTTCCCACATCTGCGCCTCTTCTTACTTTCACGTCTTGTAATTGCATGTCTCCATCTGCCATTGATCATTATGTGATCTATCTGGTTTCTGTCCCGTCCGTTTGGTGATTCCCACGTTAACTTGTGCACTTCTTTGTGTGGAAAAAGTGTTCCTCCAATGACCAGGTTGTTGATACTGCAGAAGCTTATTAATTTGTCCCCATTCTCATTTACTGTTCCACTGCCGCATTTCCCCATTACTCTTTCGTTATAATTATTGTGTGTTCCAACTTTCGCATTTAGGTCTCCCATTACTATAATAAGATCGTACCTGGGTGCAGTTTCCATTTCCTTTTGTACCTGTTGATAGAACTCGTCCTTGATCTCTTCATCGCTGTCGTTTGTTGGTGCATAGCATTGTATAATTGTGGTGTTTGTGAATTTCCCTCTCATTTATTACACATAAGGGAGGGAAACCCGAGGCCTGTAAACAGTAAATTAATATGAAACAAATATAAAGGTATGTTATCAGGCACTCGCAGGAAATAAAGAAGTAGAACACCAGACAACAGAAAAACAACAGATATGAGTGGCTTACCCAGGATTTGAACACTGGACCTTCCGTGCGACAACCCCGCCTAGCCATGCAAGCGAATCACACTATCCGCCCTGCCATCAACGCATCATCAAAAAATGATGTTTCAATGGCAGGTCAACAGTGCGAACCACAATACATGACACCAGAAGTCCACCATGGGCAGTTCAGCCTATTAATGACGCAATCACTTCTGTTGTATTTCGGGTTTCCAGTGTGGTTCGCACTGTTGACCTGCCATTGAAACATCATTTTTTGATGAGGAAAGCAAAACTAGAAATCCTGGCTATAACGGAAACTAAGAAAAAAGGACAAGGAGTCATGGATCTCGATGGCAACACGCTGCTCTACAGTGGTGTACCCATGTCTGAAAGAGCTAAAGGGGGCGTGGGTTGCATTGTGGCCCAAAATCAAAAAGATAGTATC
Organism: Oreohelix idahoensis; assembly: GCA_024509875.1. Taxonomy (NCBI): domain Eukaryota; kingdom Metazoa; phylum Mollusca; class Gastropoda; order Stylommatophora; family Oreohelicidae; genus Oreohelix; species Oreohelix idahoensis. The sequence continues at coordinate 253,613 of JAMPIV010015350.1, forward strand.
AAGGGATGGAACTTTGTCTCGGAGCGCATTATGGTTGTTAAACTAAAAGAAGGAGAAACCATAGTCAACCTGGTCATAGTGTATGGGCCAAATGAGGATGAGAGAGCAGAGGTCAAGGAGGAATTCTTCGAGCTGCTTCAAAGGACAGTGGATGACTGCCTAGATGAAGTTATCATGCTCGGAGATTTTAATGCCAGAGTTGGAAATGGCCATGCTAGATGGGGTGGAGTTATCGGAAGATATGGAGAAGATACTCTCAATGACAATAGAAAGCGACTCCTTAGATTCTGCAGTGAGCAGAATCTGATCATTACAAACACAAAGTTCCCCCATAAGCGCATACATGCATACACTAGATGTGAACCAACAAAGAATGAGAAGTCAGTGATCGACTATGCCATTGTTCGGAGAAGCTCATTCAAATATGTCCGAGATGCTAGAGTCTGGAGGGGGCCAGAGATTGGAAGTGATCACTACCTGCTAACAATCAAAAGAACAACTGAAAGAGTTGCTCAGCCTAGGAACTGTCCAACATCACGCAAGAAACCAAATAAACGAGCAGGAGAAATGAGCATTAGGACCTACAAGCTGAGAGAGCCAGAAATTAAGACCAGATATCAGGGGCTTATTGCTGCAGCGGTGAGCAACACAGAAGAACGACCTGATGACTTGGAAACCCTCTGGATTAAATTCAAGGATATCATAAAGACAGCTGCTGCAGAAGCATGCGGTGAAGTCCGACTTGGGAACAAGAGAAAGAGGACACCTTGGTGGACAGAGGAAGTCAAAGAGAAAATAAGAGAGAAGAAAATGGCATGGAAACAATACTTAGGAGCTAAAAACACAACAGGACAAATGGAAAAACATAGAGAATATGTGACACTCAGAACAGAAGCAAAGAACAAAGTGCTAGCAGCAAAACAGAAGTCCTGGGAAGAATTTGGAGAAAAGCTAGAAAAAGATGCTCAAGAAAACCAGAAATTGTTCTATAAGACCCCAAAGAACATGAAGAAGGAAAAACAATGCCCTCTAAAATTTATAAAGGACAAACAAGGCAAATTGCTTACTGCCCCGAAGGAAGTAATGGGAAGATGGAAAGAATATTTCTCAGAACTCCTGGATGGTGAGCATGGTGAAGCATCAGAAATGATAAACACTAGCACAGAAGAGAAAACCAATGATGGTGAAGATGACATAAAGATGGAAGAACTGAAGGCAGCACTGGAGAAAATCAAGATGGGCAAAGCAGCAGGGCATGATGGTATAACACCAGAAATGGTTAAGTTCATGGGAGCATCAGGCGACCTATTACTCTTAAGGGTTTTACAGGCAGCGTGGTACAACAAGACCATACCAAAGGATTGGGAGATTGCCATTATGTGATGAATTTACCATGATACAACGTTAAAATATCTCCAAAATTAACGATGAAGTGTAGGGATGAAAATAATGCGTAAGATATTAGGAGACATGCTCGCCCATGCCCGCCTTTCCTGCCACCATTCAAATTATCTAGTTAGACGTGCAGACGGAACGTTTACCCTTTGTAGACGGGGTGGGGGGGGTGGGGGGGGGGGGTGGGGGGGGTGGGGAGGGGGGGGGGGGGGGGGGGGGGGGGGGGGGGGGGGGGGGGAGGGGGGGGGGGGGGGGGGGGGGGGGGGGAGGAATGAAACGGAGATCAAAAAAGGAAAGATATGACTGAACACGTGTTTGAAGTTCGAACGGCAAAAAGACGCAATTGGTGGTGAAAGGAAAAAAAATTCACGTCACTAGTTGACATAAGTAAGAAAATGGACAAGAAAAGGACCTTAGCTCTTATTCGAGACAGTCATTTCTTGGACGTTTTTCGATACTTGGTCTTTTATTTGAATGCCGTGGCAAAACACATGAGAGAAGGTTCTCGAACAAATTTCAAAAACTAAACTTGAAAAAAATATGTTTTTTCTTAATAATAGAGTTATGAAAATAAAACCTAGCTAGTTTGATAGCCCATCTTGAGCAGAGAAATAATATGCTTTCAATTATACAGACGGATAGATAATAAGGAAGATATTGACAAAAGACTGTATTGTTCATATCAGACTAGCGACTGCAGTTAAACAATGTCACTAAAGTTTCAAAAATTTTGGCCTTGAGCATGCAAACGTAAAAATCGAGCTGTAATTAAAGAGAGGGGAAATGGTGGAGAATTGTAGCTAAAAATAACTTAGGAGGCAGATTCGTGTAGGAAATGCATGTAGAACCAAGCGTGTTTTTTATGAAAAGATCAAGTAGAGACAGACGGACTAACAGACCGTAATACATACTTGACTGAGATCTGACTGAAGTGACTTTTGGTTGTAGATTTGAAAGTTAGGGGGGAAGTCGGCGATTGGTCAACGCATTTTATAATAGCGGGACAGAGATGTGAAATTTTGCCATTTGACATAAGTCTGTTCAGAGACGCAGTTTTAAATTAATAGTGGTGTTAGTTCCAGAAGAATACAAATATATAGTGGGACGCCATCATACAGCCAGCAGCTCAGCTGAGTTTTGCTAGCAAATTTAACTGTGTTCTCAATTCTGAATTCTGGTAAGAATGAAAAGTATTTATTTTGTATATTTTAATAATTCGAGTGATTGATACTGCCATATCATAAAAATGATTACGACAAGTAAGTGTTCGCTCTAGGTCCCCAGCCCAAGTTCAGGGTCTAGAGACATACATACAAAGAAAATATATATAGGAACGCCTAAATAAAACTATGAAAAAGGATCTAGTGTTGAGATCAGTGGAACATATCACCTATCTTATTCAATAGCAGGAAGCTATTGAACATATCTCAGATGCAATGTAGTCTTGGGGAACTAGTACTATATGAAACCAACTGGGTAAGATGTGCTGTGTGGTCAGAGAGATCTGACCCAGTCTGTGTGGTGTTGTTGTGTAGTGTTGTGTGCAGAAGTGGCTCAGGAGGTAGAGTTCTGACACATGACCCAATACTTTTGTTTCAGAATTGTGAGTTTCTGTTTGGCACCAAAGCGGTGCCAAATGCTGTAGTGATATACACAAGCGTGGACCAGTGCAGTCTAACATTGTGTCAGAGCAGCAGACTATTGTACTCCAGCACGGAGAGGAAGGGCCACCAGACTCCTGTACAAGATCGACGCAGTCGAGATAAGTGAGATCTGGCCTGCTGGACATTCACCAACAAATTCACCAACGAATTTATCAACGAATTACCAACGACTTATCAACTAACTTATCAACTAATCCACCAACTAATTCACCATCTAATAAAGACATACCATTGTGGGAAAATAAACCATGTATTCATCCCCTAAGTCAATGGACAATGTTTGGTAGTCATAGACTGGGAGTGATGACACCACCCCAACAGCATATCTAGTAATAAGTTCTCCTAGGACTATCTTAATATAATTATTATTAACCAGTCATTTGAAATAATTAGGTACACATATTCCATTTTATTATGTCATACAATTATGCATTCCATTTATAATTCCATAATATTTCATATGTTCTGACCAACAAACGTTTGGTTCAGAACAAATAAATTTATCAAAAGATTTACATTTTAAAACTAAAACAGCCTGAGTTAGTTCAGTGTGTTATAAAGTTTATTAATATTATTAGACTTATTAAATATCTTTGTGTGTGTGTGTGTAATCTACCACAACACATTACATATCAGTACCCTAGACTTTTAACGTAGCTACATTCATTAGTAAAAAAAAAAGATATGTGTGAGGTCGTAAGTGGTAGTAAGAAGGGCCTTCTGTAATTCACATCTACATTTATCTCAGGAGCCTTCACAGCTGACCTCATACAACACACTAGGTAACATCAACCATACAATACCATCAAAATCCACTACACATCATAACACCAATTTTCAAAAAGGGTGACAATCGACAGTGTGGAAACCATAGAGGCATATCCCTTCTCAGTGTCCCTGGTAAAATCTACTCTAGAATCCTAGAGCAGAGACTCCGACGCCTAGCTGAGCCACAATTGGATGAGGTCCAGTGCGGATTCCGAGCAAACCGAAGTACTCAAGACCTAATCTTCACACTCAGACAGCTGAGTGAAAAGGCCCTTGAGTATAAGAGTGAGATGCATCTTTGTTTCATAGATCTGGAAAAGGCGTTTGACAGGGTCCCCTGGAGCAAACTTTGGGACTGTTTGGCAAGGAAGAATATTCCAGCACCTCTGATTCATGCTATACAGAGCTTCTACAAGTCTTGCAGAAATTATGTGAGGACAGCAAACCATAAGTCGGAAGATTTCAGGACCACCACTGGTGTAAGAGAAGGTGATATCCTATCACCTTACCTCTTCATACTCCTTATGGACGATGTCATCAAGGCATGTAAGGAGAGAACAAGAAAGTATTCAGTGGGGTACTGGAAGATGAGACAGGTCTATATTTCGGAGCTGGCATTTGCTGATGATGTTGCCCTGATTGCTAAATCAGAGGCACATCTCCAATCCAACCTGCAAGTCTGGAAGGAAGAGCTGGAGAAGAGAGGGATGGTCATAAGCAGCTCTAAAACAAAATCCATGGTGATATCACGAGAAGAAAGAAAACATCAGATTAAGCTGGGAGAACAGGTCCTGGAGCAGGTCGACCACTTTAAATACCTCGAAGCTATTATAGACCGAAAGGGAGGCATCAAAGAAGAGTTGGCCACTCGAAAAGCAGCAGCTGGGAGACTTTTTCAGGCCATAAATCGAGGATTCCTCAGCAAGAGAGAGGTTGGTAAGAAAACGAAGATGGCTGTATACCGCTCCACCTATGTCCCAGTCTTGACATACGGATGCGAGTCATGGGCAATGACTACAACCCATAAAAGCCAGATCCAAACCTCAGAAATGAGGTATCTGAGGAAGGTGGTTGAAGTAACAAGAAGAGACATGGTACGCAACCAGACGATACGTCAAGGCCTTAAATCCTACCCCCTGCAGACCCAAGTAGAACAGTCCCAATTAAGATGGTATGGCCATATCTGCAGAATGGGAGAAGATCGGATACCACGACAAGCATGGGAAACAAAGAGCCAAGGATCCAGACCCCGAGGACGACCCAGAGTCCGCTGGGAGGACAACATTAGACAATCTTTGAAGGATCGAGGAATAGAATGGAACCAGGCCAGGAGGAAGACAGCCGATAGGATAGTCTGGCGCTCTCTCTTCCAAACCTCTACACCTCACAGTAGAAGGGGAACGACTAAGTAAGTAAGTAAGTAAGTAGATGGCAGGGCGGATAGTGTGATTCGCATGCATGGCTAGGCGGGGTTGTCGCACGGAAGGTCCAGTGTTCAAATCCTGGGTAAGTGTGGTGGGTATAATGTTTATGTTAAGAAATCTTAGTGTACTGAATGAGGTCAGCTGTGAAGGTCCCTGAATATACTAAATATTAGAGTAAATTTCCAGGGCACCTTTCTACTACCACCACTATGATCTCATTCAGACTTATTCTAGATAGACTGTAAGATGACTACGTTTGGTGTTTAGGGTTATGAAATGTTAGTGTAAGGTTGCATTAACCAACTGAACATATAAACAATTACACAAATTATTTTATTATCTAATACAACACAACAGTACCACGACAATAACATACGAACTACACTTTAAAAGACTATCTTTAGTAAGTCAGTGGTTGAAAGTTTGGTAAAGTTAATATTTTTCAATTTATTGTCCTGAATCTGATTTATTTGGAATCAGGACTGACAATCAATAGTGAAATCATAGAAATTAATTACATCAATCAATTTACACAATGGGTCTTCTGACCATAATACACATATTATTATATAAGGGTGTAGTTGTATTATCTAACTGAGATGACTTCTAGTATACACTGGTTGATTGTTTATTATCATCATCTCTGCATGTTGTTTGTAAGTTTTTGTGGACACTGATGGAATGTTTATATCACTATTCCCAGTTTCTTATTTGTAATATAATGTTAGTTGAGCGATCAGGTGCCGAAACATGCACCTATCTTTGTAATATGATGTAGGAATCTTCCTGCACTTCGCTGAACGACAACCTTCAGCTCCCACTTCTTCAAGAATGATGGTGGTTTACAGTTGTCTCCGAAAAAGGCAAGACTGTGGCATGAATATATCGTCCCACTGTAGTCTGGCACCAGTTATTGACAGCAACCAAAACCCTCACAGATGCAAGGAAATAACACAAGTAAACGATGACTAGGCAATAGAATATGGCACATTTTCGATCTGCCCTATGTCCAGGCTTTTCCTATGTTAGAAAATTCTCTGCCTGCTCTCATCGATCTTGCTTTACACAAAATTTACTTGAAATGGCAGTGAACAGTCCCCGTTTCGTACCAGTATCTACTGCTTTGTCCAATGGGACCATGTTTACATTTATTTTTGAATCTATCGTTTCAAATAACAACTCCCAATATGTTTCCAAGGCAAATATATTTTTAGTTTTAGGTCAACCAATCATACTTCGCCTTCCTTCAAAATCCACCCAATCAAATATTCCGTACCTTTTAACCTCAGTTACCCAAAGTCGTTTTTTCAAAACATGCCATAAAAAATTATAAGCAGGCATGATCTTTACTTGACAGTCTGGTCGGGTCCACTATAGTATTATGGCTATAATTAGTTAATTAATGGACTATTTGCGTAACTATTACCATATTCTTTGTCAACACGTCCTAAGGTACACGAATATACAATTTATATGGGACTAGTTGGCTTGGTTCAGAAGTACACAGTTTTTTTTTTTCTAAGTTAGTGTTTTTTATTTTTAGTCTACTACACGTTTAATTCTTTTCCATGTGCTGTCTTCTCTATTTACGTGATAATTACGACCTTTGAAATAAGAGCTAAGGTTGTTTTTGTGACACGAGTTGTCTACATGTTCTAACTTTTTCCTCGTATTTTGGGGAAACCCCTAAGGCAAGGCTTGCCCCTGTGCTAGTATTGGCTTTTAGTTTAAAATCAATGCGAAACGAATTAGCATTTCATTTATCCTTTCCCCTCCTCGTTCCACAATGCATTTTTAGGCACATATTTTCTTAGAACTAGGAAAAGTGATTATGTCAAAGACGAATTTGAAAAATTTGGGTACCGTTTTGTTCGGCTATTCGTTAGCAAATAATAATCTGAAGGCGTAGGCGATACCAACAGTTCTAGCAGAAAATTCTTTTATACTTTCTTATCTTTTCCTTTATGCCCGATATTGTTATATATTAATTTAGATATTGTATTTGAAAATTCACTACACATGTCCCCCCTTTAGAACAGACGATCATATGTCAGTTCCTATTTCTAAATACACATAGATGAATCTACTATCTATGCCTGATGACTACTTTGATGTTCGTCGTACGGATGTCTGCTTAAAAAATCAGCTCCCACATTAGTTTTTCCGAGAATGTACTCTATGGTAAACTGGAATGGCTGTAAGAGCAAAGACCAGCGCAGTAACCTAGCATTTTCATGCCTTGCTTGTGACAGACACACGAGTGGTTTATGATCTGTCTGGATCCTAAATGATTGTCCATAGAGATAAATCTGGAACTTTTTTATACCCCAGATAACTGCCAGACATTCTTTTTCACTTGTTGAAAATGTTTTTTCTGCTGTATTCAACTTACGGCTAGCATAAGCAACTGGGGTTAATTCCACATCAAGTGAATTTGACCGTTGTAATAGAGCTGCACCCAAACCGATATTACTCGCATCCGTTCTCAGAATGAATTCTTGACTTAAGTCAGGTAATTTCAAAATAGGCCTGCTTGTGAGCTTTTCTTTCAATTCTTGGTATGCTAATTCACATTGCGCCGTCCAAATAATTCTATCAGGATTTCCTTTGCGCGTTAAATCAGTCAATGGAGCACATATGGAGTTAAAGTTTTTTATATACTTTTGGTAAAAACCACATAATGAGACAAAAGATCGCACATCTTTTTTTGTTTGTGGTCTTGGTGCTTTTTTTAACTTCTCCACGTTCTTGGGGTCAGGGGTCATGTTTCCCTGATGTACTGTGTGGCCCAAGAATTCCAGCTCTTTACATCCAACACAGCATTTCGTCGGTCTAGCTGTCAAATTGGTCTCTCTAAGTCGATCAAACAACATATTCAGAGAGTTAATGTGTTCCTCAAATGTTTCTGTTGCTATGAGAATATCATCCATGAAGTTGGTGATGCATGGATTCTTCAGGGGATCCAGTAACTTTCTCATCATCCTCGAAAACACACTCGGTGCATTTTTCAGCCCAAATGGCAACATATTAAATTCATAATGTCCTTCCGAGGTGCTAAAGGCTAAATAAGGTCTAAATTCCGGCTTTACTGGAATCTGATAGTAGCCTTTGCTCAGATCCACTTTAGAGAAATATTTAGCTCTATTCAGCCTGGCAAACAGCTGATTTGTATCAGGTAATGGATCCACCTGACCTTCTGTGACAGCATTCAGTTTCCTGTAATCTATACACAGCCTGTGTTCTCCAGAGGGTTTTCTTAACAGAACCACACTGGAACTGTAGGGAGATTCACTGTGCGAGATAATCCCTTCTCTCAACAGATAATCTATCTCCTCCCTTAAAGCTTTTTCCTTAGCGAACGGAATCGAATAGGCTTTCATACAGATTGGTGTTGGGTCTATGAGTTTCATATCATACTCCAATAAATTTGTATGCCCCGGACGGTCCGTTAACACATCTGTATGATTATTCAGAACCTGTTGAACCCTCTCCCTCTGAATTTCCGTTAAGTGGGTGCTGACTTTTACCTGTGTGGCGGTTTCACAGGGACGTAAAGGATATTCATGAGAAGTGAGTGGTTCCTTTTTCATCTCCATTGCAACAGACAAGGTCAGTAGGTGTGTCTCTTCCTAGTTTTCTCTGTCCAGATATTTCTTCAGGAGATTCATGATAGATTTTCTCTTTCCCTTTCTTATCTATCTTATAATTTGTTCTAGACACCTTCTCTAGAACTGTATATGGACCTTGCCATCCAATTTGCAATTTATTCTGGCTGCCGGGCAGTAGAAGGAGCACCTTCTCTCCCACAGATAATTCTCGATCCTTCGCTTTCTTATTGTAATAGGCAGCATGCTTTTTCCTGGCTTGTCTCAAATTTTCATTGGCAAGTTTCCAGCCAGTTTTAAGGCGAGTGGTCAGCTCGTTCACATATTGATATGATGAAGTAATATTTTCTTCTGCCTTTTCATCGGTCCATGTCCTTAACAAGGTTACATATGGACTTTTAATTTTTCTGACATAGTTTTCATAATATTGGAAGCCTTGTTTTGAGGACATTTCTTCCTCTTGTCATCATATAAGAATCTTCCACTACCAATTTTTCTCTTGGGGTTTTCGTCCCACTTTAATTTCCTTGTGGGAGGTCTTCTCTCTCTTTTATCTTCCTCCAGTTTACATAAGTCCGACTGAGGGATTTTCGGCTTATTCTGGGGTAAGACATCTCTTTTTTGTACTCGCTGCATCGTGGCCATTGTAAAACATCCAAGTGAAGAATGTCTGTGAAAAGGGGGCTCCCATTCCACTTTGTCCACTTTATTAATTTTATTTTTCTTTCCATTGTCAGGCCTAAGTTTGCCCCGTGGCAATTTTCCCACTTGTGGGTGTTCCCTCATGTAATAAGCCACATCTTTCTACAAAATTCTCAATGTCAAACATTTCATCTGGCCAATAATAATTTTGAGCCACCTTTTGGATGATGGTACCTATTTTCTCATGGTCCCCATCTTTTCCAACATGTAGGCTCCTTATCACATCTGCCCTATATGCCTTTGGAAGAACCAACTGTCCGTGACCAGTGGATCCAGTTCCGGCCTTCCTGTAAATCAAATTGTTTTTCATATATGTGATGAATTTACCGTGATACAACGTTAAAATATCTCCAAAGATAAAGATAAAATGTAGGGATAAAAATAATGCGTAAGATACTAGGAGACATGCTCGCCCATGCCCGCATTTCCTACCGCCATTCAAACTAACTAGTTAGACGTGCAGACGAAACGGTTTACCCTTTGTAGACGGGAGGGAAACGGAGATCAAAAAAGGAAAAATATGACTGAACACGTGTTTGAATCTAGAACGGCAAAAAGACGCAATTGGTAGTAAAAGAAAAAAAATTCACGTCACTAGTTGACACAATGTAAGGAAACGGACAAAAAAAGACCTTAGCTCTTATTCGAAACAGTCATTTCTTGGACGTTTTTCGATACTTGGTCGTTTTATTTGAATTCAGCGGCAAACGCCGTAGAGAAGGTTCGCGAACAAATTTCAAAAAACTAAACTTGAGAAAAATATGGTTTTTCTTAATAATAGAGTTATGAATATAAAACCTAGCTAGTTTGATAGCCCATCTTAAGCAGAGAACGAATATACTTTAAATTATACAGACGGATAGATAACAAGGAAGATATTGACAAAAGACTGTGTTGTTCATATCACACTAGCGACTGTACTGTTCATACTGTCACTAAAGTTTCAAATTTTCGTCCTTGAGACACGCAAATGCAAAACTCAAGCTGTAATGAACGAGAGGGGGAAGGTGGAGAATTGTGGCTAAAAATAACTTAGGAGGCAGATTTGTGTAAGATATTGCATGCAGTTGGTCCAAGAACCAAGGGTGTTTTTGTGAAAAAAACAAGTAGAGACAGGCGGACCAACAGACAATAATGCATACTTGACTGAAATCTGACTGAAATTTGACTTTTGGTTGTAGATTTGAAAAAGTTAGGGGGAAGTCTGTGATTGGACAAATGTAATCATATTAGCGGGACAGAGATGCACATTTTTGCCATTTGATACAATTCTGTCCAGGGACACAGTCGATTATTGCCTGTGGTGTTTTTCCCAGAAGATATTACATACATTTTAGTGGGACGCCATCATATAGCCAGCAGCTCAGCTGAGTTTTGCTAGAAATTAACTGTGTTCTCAATTCTGAATTCTGGTAAGAATGAAAGCATTTATTTTGTACATTTTAATATTTCGAGTGATTGATACTGCCATATCATATAAAATGATTACGACAAGTAAGTGCTCGCTCTAGGTCCCCAGCCCAAGTTCAGGGTCTAGAGACAAACAAAATATATGGACGCCTAACTAAGACTATGGAAGGCGGATCTATTGTTGAGATCAGTGGGAACATATCACCTATCTTATTGAATAAAAGGAAACTATTGAACATATCTCAGATGCAATGCAGTCTTGGGGAACTGGTACTATATGAAAACAACTGGGTAAGATGTGCTGTGTGGTCAGAGAGATCTGACCCATTCTGTGTAATGTTGATGTGTTGTGCTGTGTGTAAGAGTGGTGCAGTAAATAGAGTACTGACACATAGCACAAATTTTGTTTCAGAATTGTGAGTTTCTGTTGTGGCACTAAGGTGGTGCCACATAAGTAATCAAGAGTACACAAGCAGATGTGTGTGCCGCCTAACAGTTGTGTCGGTGCAGTCTGACATTGTATTCTAGCTACCGAGAGGAGTGGGCCACCGGAATCCAGCATCAGATCTTCACAGACAAGATGAGTGATTAGTGGCCTGCTGAGGATTCACCATCACTCTTAAATATTTATAAATATTTCCCCATCATAAACATACTGAATTTTGGGAAAGATACATTTATTACAGTTTATAAGACAATGGACAAAGCTTGTTCTAGTCACAGAGTGGGTGTGATGACACCACCCCAACAGCACATCCAGTAATAGTTCTCCCAAAGACATTAGAACTATAATTAATATTAACCAGTCTTATAAATTACCTATGTACACAAATTCCATTTTATTATGCCATATATTTATGCATTCCATTTATAACTCCATAACATTTCATATGTTCTGACCAAAATAAAACATTGGTTCAGAACAAATAAATTTAGAAAAAATTTTAATATTTAAACTAAAACAGCCTGAGTTAGTTCAGTGTGTTATAAATTTTATTAATATTATTAGACTTAGTAATTATCTGTGTGTGTTTGTATATTCTACTACAACACATTACATTTCAGTACCCTAGACTTTTTAACGTAGCCACATTCATAATAGTAAAAAACAATATGTTTGAGGTCGTAAGTGGTAGTAAGAAGGGCCTTCTGTAATTCACATCTACATTTATCTCAGGAGCCTTCACAGCTGACCTCATACATTACACTAGGTAACATAACAACCATACAATTCCATCAAAAACCACTACAATATAGAAGTCTCCTTTGCCTGGAGGTGTATGACATTTGGGCAATTTCTTTAAACAAGGCTTGAGGGTCTTATCCCCAGCCTGCGCCATCCTCATCTCATCTGGAGGGGTATTTATCAGATTATCCTCCTCCTGTTTAGACTGTGATCTGGTCTGAAGCGTGGCCATGTACACAGGTCTCTTTTTACACACTTCTGTGTTATGGTTGTCCATCCGACAATGTTTACAATACTTCTTTCCTTGGTTAAAGGGTTTTCTGTCATTATATTTCCTTTCATTGAATTGTGAGGTTTTATTATTATAGTCATTGCGTGGCCTATCAAACTGGTGCTTACCTTTGTTCTGGTCTCTATGGTCAAACTTATTAAAGTTTTGAGGTGCCTTAAAATTTTCTACCTGTTTCTTTTTATTTCCAACTACCTCTGCTTGGGCTGCCTGATACCTCTCAGCGACATTGAGTAACTCACCCAGCCTCTCTGCAGATTGTTCCATGAGAAACTTTCTCAGGTCTGGAGCCATGGACTCTCTTAGTTGCTCAATAAGGATCATTTCCTTAAGATCTTGGGTTTTACCCAGAGCAGTCCATTTCTCCAAGTAGGTCTCTAACCGTGCAGAGAACTGGTGATAAGTCTCACCCGACAGTAGTTTGGCATTCCTAAATTTTTTCTATAAAATTCCCCATTCTTTTCATATCTTAACAAAAGAGCCTGCTTTAGCATGTCATAATTGTCCTGATCATCCCTGCTCATCTTGGCAAAAACTTCATAAGCTGTACCACGAAGCCCTTGTGATAACTTTAGGCTCCACCTTTCTCTCTCTAAACCATACGTGGTAGCCAAAAGTTCATATCTATTTAGATAACTTTCTATGTCATCGTCTTTCTCAACAAAATGGTCTAAATGAAAACTCATAGCTGAGATTGAGGCTCCCTGACTAGCAGTAGCATCTGAGGTAAAGGGACTGGCACCATTTTCAGGAGCATGGCCTTGAAATTCTAACTCCCTTAAACGTAACTCATGTTCCCTTTGTAATCTCTTCTCCTCCTTTTCTGCTTCCCTTTCTGCGGCCTGTCTCCTTTCTTCTCTTTCTGTAGCTAATCTCTTTTCTTCTGCCTCCAATGCCCTAGCCTCCTTGTCAGCCTAAATCTGCAGCCTCTTAATTGCTTTATCTGCCTCTAACTTTTTTCTTCAGCCTCAATCTGCAGCCTCTTAATTTCTTTTTCAGCCTCTAACTTTCTTTCAGCCTCTTTTTCTAATCTTTTTTCTTCGCGTTCAATAAATTTGTCACATTCAGTTGTGACATAAGCAATCATAATTTGCCCCTCCATTCCCAATTCTTTAGCAGCCTGCACAGCAGCAGATCGAAACTTTGCCAGATCCGCCATTTTGTACTAGGCAAACCTTTAAAATTTCTAACTAGACAAATTTCTAATTATAACTAACAATTTCTAATTATAACTAAGAACAACCACAGGCACTGATAGCTCAACCACTATTTAATTTCTCCAAAAAGGAATGCTTTTAGTTTTATACTATCTGAGATTCCTAATATAATTGATAATATTTTAAGAATTTAAAATCCCAGAAGCAAACTACCCAATATAGCTGGTGTTATGAAAAGTTCAATCCCCAGGAGCAAGACCCCAATATATGTGGTGGGTTTGATGTTTATACAGTTTGTTGTTAAGAAATCTTAGTGTACTGAATGAGGTCAGCTGTGAAGGTCCCTGAATATACTAAATATTAGAGTAAATTTCCAGGGCACCTTTCTACTACCACCACAATGATCTCATTCAGACTTATTCTAGATAGACTGTAAGATGACTACGTTTGGTGTCTAGGGTTATGAAAGGTTAGTGTAAGGTTGCATTAACCAACTGAACATATAAACAATTACACAAATTATTTTATTATCTAATACAACACAACAGTACCACGACAATCACATACGAACTACACTTTAAAAGACTATCTTTAGTAAGTCAGTGGTTGAAAGTTTGGTAAAGTTAATATTTTTCAATTTATTGTCCTGAATCTGATTTATTTGGAATCAGGACTGACAATCAATAGTGAAATCATAGAAATTAATTACATCAATCAATTTACACAATGGGTCTTCTGACCATAATACACATATTATTATATAAGGGTGTAGTTGTATTATCTAACTGAGGTGACTTCTAGTATACACTGGTTGATTGTTTATTATCATCATCTCTGCATGTTGTTTGTAAGTTTTTGTGGACACTGATGGAATGTTTATATCACTATTCCCAGTTTCTTATTTGTAATATAATGTTAGTTGAGCGATCAGGTGCCGAAACATGCACCTATCTTTGTAATATGATGTAGGAATTTTCCTGCACTTCGCTGAACGACAACCTTCAGCTCCCACTTCTTCAAGAATGATGGTGGTTTACAGTTGTCTCCGAAAAAGGCAAGACTGTGGCATGAATATATCGTCCCACTGTAGTCTGGCACCAGTTATTGACAGCAACCAAAACCCTCACAGATGCAAGGAAATAACACAAGTAAACGATGACTAGGCAATAGAATATGGCACATTTTCGATCTGCCCTATGTCCAGGCTTTTCCTATGTTAGAAAATTCTCCGCCTGCTCTCATCGATCTTGCTTTACACAAAATTTACTTGAAATGGCAGTGAACAGTCCCCGTTTCGTACCAGTATCTACTGCTTTGTCCAATGGGACCATGTTTACATTTATTTTTGAATCTATCGTTTCAAATAACAACTCCCAATATGTTTCCAAGGCAAATATATTTTTAGTTTTAGGTCAACCAATCATACTTCGCCTTCCTTCAAAATCCACCCAATCAAATATCCCGTACCTTTTAACCTCATTTACTCAAAGTCGTTTTTTCAAAACATGCCATAAAAAATTATAAGCAGGCATGATCTTTACTTGACAGTCTGGTCGGGTCCACTATAGTATTATGGCTATAATTAGTTAATTAATGGACTATTTGCGTAACTATTACCATATTCTTTGTCAACAAGTCCTAAGGTACACGAATATACAATTTATATGGGACTAGTTGGCTTGGTTCAGAAGTACACAGTTTTTTTTTCTAAGTTAGTGTTTTTTATTTTTAGTCTACTATACGTTCAATTCTTTTCCATGTGCTGTCTTCTCTATTTACGTGATAATTACGTCCTTTGAAATAAGAGCTAAGGTTGTTTTTGTGACACGAGTTGTCTACATGTTCTAACTTTTTCCTCATATTTTGGGGAAACCCCTAAGGCAAGGCTTGCCCCTGTGCTAGTATTGGCTTTTAGTTTAAAATCAATGCGAAATAAATTACATTTATCCTTTCCCCTCCTCGTTCCACAATGCATTTTTAAGCACATATTTTCTTAGAACTAGGAAAAGTGATTATGTCAAGGACGAATTTGAAAAATTTGGGTACCGTTTTGTTCGGCTATTCGTTAGCAAATAATAATCTGAAGGCGTAGGCGATACCAACAGTTCTAGCAGAAAATTCTTGTATACTTTCTTATCTTTTCCTTTATGCCCGATATTGTTATATATTAATTTAGATATTGTATTTAGAAATTCACTACAGTAAGCCACTCATATCTGTTGTTTTTCTGTTGTCTGGTGTTCTACTTCTTTATTTCCTGCGAGTGCCTGATAACATACCTTTATATTTGTTTCATATTAATTTACTGTTTACAGGCCTCGGGTTTCCCTCCCTTATGTGTAATAAATGTTTATACAATACCAAACCTACCCACTATCCTGTTCTCACTGTTCTAGTCTACTATCATTTACTGGACACAGTATTAAGGTCCTTGTCTTGTTGGATTCGGCCTATACTGCTTGATAGAAATACAACAGAAGTGATTGCGTCATTAATAGGCTGAACTGTCCATGGTGGACTTCTGGTGTCATGTATTGTGGTTCGCACTGTTGACCTGCCATTGAAACATCATTTTTTGATGATGCGTAGATGGCAGAGCGGATAGTGTGATTCGCTTGCATGGCTAGGCGGGGTTGTCGCACGGAAGGTCCAGCGTTCAAATCCTGGGTAAGCCACTCATGTCTGTTGTTTTTCTGTTGTCTGGTGTTCTACTTCTTTATTTCCTGCGAGTGCCTGATAACATACCTTTATATTTGTTTCATATTAATTTACTGTTTACAGGCCTCGGGTTTCCCTCCCTTATGTGTAATAAATGTTTATACAATACCAAACCTACCCACTATCCTGTTCTCACTGTTCTAGTCTACTATCATTTACTGGACACATTATTAAGGTCCTTGTCTTGTTGGATTCGGCCTATACTGCTTGATAGAAATACAACAGAAGTGATTGCGTCATTAATAGGCTGAACTGCCCATGGTGGACTTCTGGTGTCATGTATTGTGGTTCGCACTGTTGACCTGCCATTGAAACATCATTTTTTGATGATGCGTAGATGGCAGGGCGGATAGTGTGATTCGTTTGCATGGCTAGGCGGGGTTATCGCACGGAAGGTCCAGTGTTCAAATCCTGGGTAAGCCACTCATGTCTGTTGTTTTTCTGTTGTCTGGTGTTCTACTTCTTTATTTCCTGCGAGTGCCTGATAACATACCTTTATATTTGAATCTCTCTCTCAGTCTTGTTCTTATCAGTCTGTTGTTGATGAGTTTCCATTCCAGTAAAGACCTTTCCATTCCTTTCTTCAGGATAATGGCTACACCTTCGTTGTGCTGACCATCCTCTCTACCAGAATAAAGTACTGTTTCCCCTGTAGCTATTTTTATTCTCCCCGTATCTGTCCATCTGCTCTCGCTTATTCCCAGGAAATGTAATTTGTAGTTCCTCATCTCTTCTGTGATCTGTCTCAGCTTTCCTGCCTCATTCATAGTTCCGACGTTCCAAAATCCAATTCAGGTTTCGTGTTTTACGATCAGGGCATCCGTTTTCATGCCAATGGCTTCCTTTCGGCTTTCACCACTGGCAGTCATGCGAGCCTGAGACTCCGGATGTCCGTCCCGCATCAAAGTTTTTCCATTTATTGTCGTTTCCGTAACATGTGCGATTTTTTTACATAGACAGGGGTGTCGGCCCTGTGCTAAAACCTCTAACCTGGAGGACCAGGGTACCAGCTTTTGTCTGACCCTTACCCACGCAGACCAGTCCAGCTTGATTGAACCTACCAGGAGTTAAACTCCCACTGGCATAGCTCTGGGGATTGTCAGGGTACACAAGCTGCCATACCGCTACAAGGTATAGGTACCATTGATGGCAGCTGCTATGTTTGGTCGACTACATTCATGTGTATTTCTTAGCGCTTGAAGAGCTGAAAGTGAGTCGGTTAAGTTAAGATTGTTAGTTTTTCGGAGGACTTGTCGGTAATTATTTCTAGTGCTTTTGCAATTGCAACCATTTCTGCTGTGAGTATAGATGCGTTGTCAGTTACACTAATATTTTTGTTCGGCTTCCGGACTGGAATGTGTATTCCTATTCTAAGTTCTTCTTTTTCTATTTTTGATCCATCAATGTATACTTTTAAGTTACCCTTAGTTATATATCCTATGTATTCTCTAGGTATGTTTTAATGTGGGTTTTTTTCTGCTTTTTTAAATTTATTATTTCTGCAAGATGAGAGTCAATGTTTGGGTTCTTGATCTCCCAAGGAGGAATCACTGGTGTGTATTTAATACTACAGATTAAGGCATTTGTTATAGTATTATGCTGTTTTATTTCCTCCATTCACTTCCATCCTATTGGGTACCTTGTGGGATCAAGTGGGGTATCCCAGGTCGTTGGGAATTTTTACAAAACATTGCATGGGCTGGATGCGTGTTGTCTATTAGTAATTTTGCCATGTAGTTCAGAATAAGTTTTTTTCTTCTTAGCTAGAGGGGGGATTATTGCTAGTGCTACCTCTAGTGCTTCAAGTGATGTTGATCTTGAGGCTCCAGCTATTGTACTAAGTGCCTGATGTTGTATTTTGTCCATTTTTTTTCTTATTGCTGTGAGCTGCAGAGTCATATATTACGCGTGCATAGTTCATTTTCCCCCTTACAAATGACATGTAGAACATGAGAAGTGACTTGATACTTGCTCCAAATCCACTGTCATGTAGGTATCTCATCATATTTGTAAGTCCTCTGCAGCTCTGAACCAGCTTGTCTCTATATGTTGATTCTGCTCTTGGGATAGTGAAGGCGGGGCGAGGAAGGGAACTGGTCACCATATCTCATAAAAAAACTGACTTGTGTAGTTAAGTCTTTAACACTTCACTCCCCTACGGAAGTTTCCACTAATGGTCTCCCTTTACCATTTTTGTTATGATGATGAGAAATAATACGAATAATTACAGATACGTGAAATTGGCATTCTGTCCAATCGCTGTATATAGTCAGGGCCGGATTAAGCCAAGAAGGGCATCTAGGATTTTTTGTGTTTACCCCCTGTCACAGAGTGCTCGAAGGTTTCGTCTAGATTATTTTAAAATTCCTTACTTTTCTATTCCTTCACATTTTGTGTTTTCTCTACGAAATATTTGCACCTGCGATCTGTTCTTTAGCTGTTTTTCAAGTCTTCACTAATAGTCTTGTCATACGATCCAAATTCTATCTTCTTCTACAAAGGCACTTAAAGTTATTTCTTTAGGGACGTCTATACGATTTATTCGCTTAGTCGAAACCACAGTGGTTCCCAGAGTATCATATTTCGGTGTTCAGTGGTCAACTGGAGACCGCCACGATAAATCTTCGGCATGGCTGAACGAGAGACTGGAAATGATTAACTTGGCGTGGGAATCAGAAATTTCTTAACTTCATGCGAACAAATGCTGAGTTTTAAAATCACTTGCTGATAACCGTTGGAAGAGAACGCACGCTTATAGAATAGAAGCCTCAATCTACCTCATATCAACAGTATAGGTGATTTGAGAGTAACGCTACTAAAATTCTAGTTCTTAAGCTGTGGATAAGTCCTGAGCGGTAAGCAAACTCTCAGTATTCGCTTAATTAGCTAACTCTAATATCAAGGGATTAGTTAATGGATGTAAAGTGTGAAATACTTAATATTGTGGTTTTATTTCTTTACATTAAATTGATAGCTATTTTGCATTTATGTATTATGAATGTTATTGATGCATTATAATGATGTAAGTACTGGCTGATATCCGAAAGTACTACATTCTAATGATTTTGGGAATGTGATGAAGAAAGCTGTTGTGAACCAGAGAAGAACCATGTTGTTCAATGGACGAGTGAATGAAATAACATTCCTCCAATGCAGTCACGCATGGACGCACACGGCCAGGCGTCTGCTTTATAACAAAGGTTGACCTGACTGACCCGACCTGATTGTGAGACTACTGCTAGACAGGAATTTGTAAACAAATGGACAGTCACCTTTAAAGAAAAGACTGACCTTACGGTTCAGGTAAATATATTATTAGGCACCATTCTGAGACGAAATGTCCAGAGTGGCTGTGGTTAATATATTTGTAAAACAAACAGAAGATTGATTGCCTGTATTATCTTCCACAGCGCAGTTGCAGAATCCTAGCCAGTTTCTGGATTTTGATTGCTGTAAAATGTTGCGAGTAAACCGCCTAGTTGCTCTATGCTACAGAGAGAACTAGTACTTACGTCTCAAACCCTCTAGCGGTGTTCACAAGTCAGCAACCCTGAGCAGTCTACAACATTTAAGCATTCAACACCTCGTCAGCACCTGAACATTATAATAACGCAACTTCACAACCAGGTGAACGAACAGCTTAGTCATCTCTTGGACTGTAGCTCAACTGCAGCAAATTATCTAGTTGGTAATTCCTACCTACTGAGACGCCCAGGAGAAGTCCAAGCAGATAAGTCTACTTAAAACCCAGACCAAAATCAGAATTCACTTTTCCAAGAAATAGCCGTAGGAATAAACTTTCGTCAGTGAGGAAAATAGCCTCTTACTTCTTATCTGAACCAAAGACACTGACAGTTCTAAATTTCTTAGTATTTCTTTTTTTCAAAGTACATGTCAACATTAATTTTATTTTCCACTGTAATTAAAGTAATTATGTACATTCTGATCTATAACTCACCATCATTCTGAGTTTGACTTAGTAGATTGTATGTTCTGTTCGGAAAAAACATACTCAACCCTCCTTGTATTACTTGTTACTACTAGTTCATCTTCAAAAAGATTAGAGTAAGAAAGAGTTAGTCGTCGCAAGAAAAATACAAGAGTTGGTAGTCTAAAAGGTGAGAGAATCACTGACACCAACCTGTGCCCTTCTGTTAACTCTTTCCCTCAACACTAGCTCACATCTGTGAAAACTAGTGTATAAAGGTCTATGTGCTTCCTACACATCTTCCTTTACTTACATACATCATCTCTATAATAGTAAAACACATACAACTGCGTTACCCCCCCCCCCCCCCCTTTTCACATAATAGGCAGTACTTTTAATATTTTTAAAGCCCCTTAGCATGTGATGGTGTATACTAGCATTACTAATAGACTGGTATATTAGTTCGTTAGCACTGCTTACCTCTTTTATTAGGAATTATTTTTTATTAATGTTTCTTAGTACGGTATTATTTTTATTATTATTAAAATAAGCACAGAAATAACATTTTATTGAAAAAAATTTGTGTGTTTTTCTTTCAATCATTTCTTCGATAACTGGCAAGAAATCAGTTCTTCTAAGATTAGAAGATTCTATGCGCGTCAGTGCCAACATTTTCTTTTTGTACATAAATCTATGCATTTAAAAAAATTGTGTTTAACGTATGCACGGGCCCTTAAGAGCTCTGGGTCCCCAGGCTTCAGTCTACTTTAGCCAAATGGATAATCCGGCCCTGTAAATAGTGCAAATCGGAATGACCAAATTTGCGTGCATGTTAAAAAAAACCCAGATAAAACTAAACGAAACAAAAAAGAAAAAGGGGGGGGGGGCATAAAAAAGGGCACCAAACAAAATTAAAACAGGGGGCGGGGTGAAAAAGACCTGGGGTGTTTAGTTAGTTATTTAATTGACTTTCATTTGTTATAAAGTCATGTATTTTATAAGAACATCACCAGACATTTGCCTTCCTAATTACTATATATTAACTTTTGTTAATTTTGAATTTTGTTACCAAATGTGCGTGTATTTAAAAAAAATTCTAATATTGGAATTCTCATTTGTTCATACCTCTTACATTTTAACAAGAAATGTTATATTTTATTGTCTTGATGACATCCTGCACAGTAAAGTTCTTCTATTCTGAAATAGCCTTTTCCCAGCTGCAGTCTGAGAAGCTTCTTATTACTGGGAATTTTCAATTCCTTAGATATCTGACATTTTCTTGTAGGAGCCTTGAACATTTTGAATTATCGATCTTGGATTATAACAAACAATCGTGGTTAGATTTCTTTCAAAATGTCGTAGATGAAAAACAGAACTCTCTTATGATTGAAGAACTGGAACTCTCTACAAAAGTAGGCAGCTTCAGGAGCAATGAAACCAGACGTCGACAGAAGGCGGAGTTGATTTTCGAACTTTCATGTTATTTCAAGCATATAGCTTTTTATTTTGTTGTTGCTAGTCACCCAAGTAAGAATAGAAACGAATGAATGCAGGGCCTACTGAATGTAGTAATGCAAGAATGACTTCTTACGAATACAATTAGTTTACACGCTTATTCTACGGTTATTTAAAACGCGTTGTATGCTATTCAATTCATTACTTCGGTAGGATTTAAGAAAAGTAGACAGACAAAAACATCATTCTATAAAACGAAGAGTATTTTATGCACCAATTCTTTGTCAATAGAAGTAAGAAAGAGAGTTTTTGTGTTATATAGAACCAATCCTGATATACGGGAGTGGGTAATGAACAATTAGTAAACAAGGGTTGAAATGAAAAACCATGGGCCATCTTTTCGATACGGGCTTTTAAAAAAATATTCAAATACGCAATAAAAAGGGGTGCGGAAGTTCAGAAATTTGAGTGCTCCAAATCTCAGCTATTTCCCCCCAGATGTTTATCGATCCGACAGATAATTAAGTTGCCCCCGTCATTAGGGTTAAGGTTCAGGGTTAGGATTCCTAAACCTAACCCTTACTTCTTATTACTGTGTCTCAAAATTATTTTTTTGTGGCCATATTAAACACACAGCCCACAAATCTTAATTTCAGCCTCGTAGTCCAAACCTTAATTATGTGGATGACTTAATTTTCCAGCAGATTGATAGATATTAGGGCAAAAAACCGGACACGCGTTCCACTGTTCATTTCAACCCACATTTTAATCTTGGTTGCATAATTAACTTTGATGCTTATGGGTGTCTGTCGCATGACTGAATTGCAGATTGATCAGCTGATTTCTCCCAGTTGGCTTTTGCTACATTGCAGACATGTTGGTTGGAGCGATTGGAAGATATATTGTGGTTGAATCAGAGACTTCTTCTTTCGTTCGCTTGAACTATATTGTCTATATCTGCAATGTTGTTTCTTGTATAAACTTCACTGTCTTTTGTAGTTCATACAGAGGTCCATATAGTTTTGCTTCCAGTGTTGTTTCTCTGGGCCAGTGGGTTTGCCTCAATATATCATATTCGGGGCAATCTTGAAGTACGTGCTCCGCAGTCTGGGGTGCCTGTCCACATGTACACATGGCTGAATTGCCAATCTTGAATTTTGTATACATGTGGCTGCGGAGGCGGTTGTGTCCTGTTATGAGGCGCAGAATGACTATTTGTTCTGATCTGTTCATAGCTTGGTAGTCATCCTGCGTTAGGGTTGGTGGCTTTCTGATAGATTTGATCATCTTTTTCTTCTGATGGTATGTAACTGGTACATCCGGTTGCTCGTCTGCAGCACCTTCTTTAGCCAGTCCATCTGCTCTCTCGTTTCCTGGTATTCCACAATGAGACGGTATCCACTGCATGGTGACCCTGCGCTGGTTGCACAGTTCAGAAAGTAGGGCTTGTATGCCTGGCAATTTTCTGGATTGAAGTGCTTGGAGTGCTGATCTTGCATCTGTCAGGAATACTACAGGCTGTGGACCGAGATTGGTGTTCAATAGTTTCTCAGTTGCCACCTTGATTGCCTGGACTTCTGCATCATAGTTGTTACAGAATTTCCCCGTTGGTACTCTGACCGAATCCCTAGTGTTGTTTGGGTATTCTATGTACACTCCTGCTCCTCCATTCTTTACTGCATTCTGTGCTGACCCATCCGTATATACTCGGACCCAGAGGTCCTGTGGGTATTCATCATCCAGGAAACTGAGAGTGACTGTCCTACGTTGCACGCAATTCTGTTCATCCCTGTCGAATATTCCTTTCACTTTTGTGTGGATGTGTACTGGTAGCCCATGCTCCTCTCTCCAAGGGGTTTGTTCTGGCACAGACTTTAGGGGGCTGTTAACTTCAGGCAGGTCTGAGGTTTGTCTACGTAATCGTTTGGCCTGGTGGATAAAGCTGCTTCTTTTCAGTCGCCCCATTGCTAGGTTTTGGAATCTGTCCTTCATTGGATGGCTCGGCATACAGAGGAACTTTTCTGCCTGTGTTAGCACTTTCGTGTCTCTGCGTTCTCTCAGTGCTTGTATCCTCCCCATTTTCTCCATCTTCACTATAGGCGTTGATTTCATTGCCCCCGTGATGACCCTAAGCGCCTGGTTTTGCACCTTATCTAGCTCTTGTAATGTGGTGTTTGATGCTGGGCACCATGCAGCTGACCCATATTCCAGGTGTGGTCGTATGCCCTGCTGGTAAACTTTACTAAGTATTTTCCCGCTGGCTCCCCATGTGGTTCCACTTAGTTTTCTCAGGATGGCTAACTTCCTCCTGGCCTTTGTTGATGTGCTGCTTCCATGTCAGCCTATCATCGAATGTAACTCCGAGATAGGTGGGTTGTTTATCTTCTCTCAGGAGCTCTTCGTTTATCTTGATGACACCAGCTTTTTGTTTGGGAGAGAGGGTGAAGAGCGTAGTGCTGCACTTGTCTGTATTGATGCTGACACACCATCTATTTGCCCATGAGGTTAAGGCATCTATAGCTCTTTGTAGCAGTTTGGTGGCCACTGTTGCATGCTCATCTGTGCACCATATTACCAGGTCATCAGCGTACATTGCCACTTTCATTCCATGTGGTAGTTTAGCAACCAGGTCGTTGATGTAGACTAGGAAAAGTGTGGGGGACAGAACCCCTCCCTGAGGGATGCCATGACGCAGTAGAATTTTCTTACTCTTGAGGCCATCTAGTTGTACTTGGGCTCTTCTGTTATGCAGGTATGCTTTCACCCATTTGTACATCTTACCATTCACTCTACAATTTCTCAGTTTCTTCAGAAGCCCTTCTTTCCAAACCTTGTCAAATGCTTTCCTTAGATCTATCCATGCTGCTAGTACCAGTTTCTTATCTTGGAACGCATCCTCAATCTCTTGGGAAAGGTAAGTTGCCTGATCTTCGGTGGAATAACACTGCCTAAAGCCCGCCTGCTGTGGTACAAGAAGGTTTTCACTTTCAAGGTACCACTGTAGCCTGAGGTTGATGATACGTTCCATTGTTTTGCAGAGGCAGCTTGTAAGGCTGATTGGTCTGTAGCTGGAGGCAGTGGAACTGTCTTTTCCTGGTTTTAGGAGTGGTATCATGATTGCTTCCCTCCAGGTCTGTGGAACTCTGCCTGAGTTCCAACAGATATTGAAGATCTGCAGCAGCTTTGTTTTTGCTGCAGTTCCCAAGTTCTTAATCATTTCATTGGACACTCCATCAACTCCTGGCGACTTTCTCATTTTCAATTTGGATATTGCAAGCTCCAGTTCTCTGAATGTGATTGGTGCCTCCATAACTTCAGGTATGGTTCCAACTCGTCCTGCGTATTGTTGTTTGTCACGAGTCTCCTGTTGCTTCTCTGGGCTAACTTCGATGTTGTTGTCTTTAGCAAAGGAGTCTGCAAAGTGATCAGCTGCCTGTTTTCCCATGAGGATGTTTCCATCTTTGTACAGAGCAATCCTTGAGTTTCTCTCTGTACCTTCATCGTTAAGTTGTTTTACCAGCTTCCACAGTTTCCTCGTATCTCTTTCGAAGTTCAAGGACTCTGTTTTCTCCTTCCAGCTTCTTCGCCTGGCCTGCAACTTGGCCCTTTGAAATTTGGCCTTAGCTTGCTGGTAGTTATTGTGGTGTTCTTGGCATGGACTGGTCTCTGCCTGCTTTCGAGATGTTTCCACGTCGTTGTGCAGCTGCTCTAGTTCACTATTCCAATATGGTTTGTAGTGCTTACGAGCCCCTCTAGGTATTGTTTCACAAGCAGCCTGTAATATGCATCTGCTGAATTCATCGACTAGCTTATTGATGTCTTTGTCTACAGTCAGATCTCTAGCCAGTATACTAGTACGGTGCTGGTACATTGTCCAGTCTGCCTTCTTGTAGTTCCACCTAGAGAGAGTGCTGCTCTCCTTGACAAGTTCATTTTCCACAATTAGGAAGACTGGCCGGTGGTCGCTGCCTCCAAGTTGTTTCCCTACAACGCGTGTGGTGTTCCACTCCAGGCTGGGTGAGTGGAATGCCAGGTCTGGTGTAGAGGTGGTGTGCCATGATCTCGAGTAGAAGGTTGGTGGGTCGATTGGCTGGTTAATCAGGATAAGCCCATTGTCATCCTGCCAGTTTTCAAGCTCCTCACCTCTCCTGTCCATGTGATCATAGCTCCAGCTCTGTGAGTGGCTGTTGAAGTCTCCGCATACAATCAGTCTTTCTTTTGCTGAGATTGTATCTAGTGCCAGTGGGCGGTCGCTCGGACAGTAATAGTTGAGCAGGTGGAATTCTGAACTTTCTGTCCTGAGATGATGTTATTCCTCACGAGTGTCAGTATTCCACCCTTTCGCCTGTCTATTCGGTCAGATCGGTAGCACTGGTAGCCTCTGATTTTGAAGGCTATGTCCTTGTTGAGGTGGGTTTCTTGCAAGCAACATACATTTACTTGCTCTTCATTCAAGATATTTTTGAGCTCTAATTTTTTGCTGTAGCCGTCTTTTTTACTATTGACGCCTTCAGCATTCCAGTGCATTAATTTAAATGGTCTTTTCTTTGCTTGGCCAGTAGCTCTATTCTCATGCCTCCTGGCTCCACGGGGCAATTGAGAAGGACCCCCAGTAGTAGGGGTTGGGCCCTTCCGTGGCAGAGGGCCCGGCACTGCGCCTGCCTGGGTGTCCGTCACAGGGCGAGTGCCATAACATTTTGCAGATATAGGCATACTTCCATAGCACATGTGCGTGGCATCCTGATTGCTGTGGTGCGCCTCTTGGCTGGTTGCCTCCGTCTTCAGCACCTTGACTTGCTAGGGCAGACTATGGTCTTGCTCGAGTGTAGGAGGGCCTGGCCAGTCTTGGTTTTTCAGCCGCTGATGGCTGTACTTGAGCCCCATCTCCACGTCAAGGAGCTGGCCTCGATGGGGATCAGAGACTTCTAAACATGATCAGACACCAGCCCATTGCAACATACCAGGAAATGAGGAGGCAGATAGACTTGCTAAGGAAGGAGGTGCCTTACAACAAAATAATATAGAGACAACTTACGCAACGGCAAAGACTACTATAAAGGCTACATTCAAGTCCAAATGGGAAAGAGAGCACCCGGGACATTTGAAAAATGATGCATATCATCAACTATCCAGAAAAGAACAGGTCATCATTTTTCGGCTACGCACTGGTCACAACAGATTGAGATACCATCTGTACCACAAATACAAAATTGGTGCAACAGATCTCTGCACCTGCGGTACCAGCCCAATGACAGTCGAACACCTGCTGCAATACAGTAATGAACGGAGTAGCATATGGCAACAACCCACTTCTGTCAACGAAAAACTGTTTGGAGATGTTGGGAGCCTTGGGTTGACTACTGCCTTTATTAGAGTCATAAATGTGGAAGTCTGAAGGCGAACGAGGAAGAAGAAGAAGAAGCTTTCATGTCTTAATTCTCAGGTGCACTGTCTTACTTGTTTGGTCTGCCGTTCTTGCATTATCAATTACTCTCTTTAAATATTGGAAACAGGTACTGTTAGGGGCTTGAAAGGAAGTTGAGGTGGACATGCATCAGATTTTGCCCAAATGGCTATCAGTCTGAGATATGTAGCTGAGTAGCAGCGGACCTGAAGCATTTGGTACCTGGGGCGAAGCTTTCCTTTTGCACCCCCTCCCACACCCCGGCTTTTCCCGAAAAAAAATTGTGAAATTAAAATACACAACAGAAAAATACATTTTGCTTACAAATAGATGTTTAAACAGTAATGTCGTAAATAAATTGTAAATATTTTTTAAAAATGCATACTTTAAAAATTCAGTGAACACGTAATACTACATTTCATTTGCAAATATACACATACACTCACACCCACACACACACACACAGAGGAAATAAAGCATCAACTTTTGGCCTCTTCTTTAAAACGTAAATGGACAAGATTCACAAACTCTGCTTTCGATCCTTCATGTCTGCAAACTGATTAATGACCTCATCAAAATTCATTTTCTTTGCAATTCACCTGGCTATAACGGAAACGAAGAAAAAAGGACAAGGAGTCATGGATCTCGATGGCAACACGTTGCTCTACAGTGGTGTACCCATATCTGAAAGAGCTAAAGGGGGCGTGGGTTGCATTGTGGCCCAAAATCAAAAAGATAGTATCAAGGGATGGAACTTTGTCTCGGAGCGCATTATGGTTGTAAAACTAAAAGAAGGAGAAACCATAGTCAACCTGGTCATAGTGTATGGGCCAAATGAGGATGAGAGAGCAGAGGTCAAGGAGGATATCTTCGAGCTGCTTCAAAGGACAGTGGATGACTGCCTAGATGAAGTTATTATGCTCGGAGATTTTAATGCCAGAGTTGGAAATGACCATGCTAGATGGGGTGGAGTTATCGGAAGATATGGAGAAGATACTCTCAATGACAATGGAAAGCGACTCCTTAGATTCTGCAGTGAGCAGAATCTGATCATTACAAACACAAAGTTCCCCCATAAGCGCATACATGCATACACTAGATGTGAACCAACCAAGAATGAGAAGTCAGTGATCGACTATGCCATTGTTCGGAGAAGCTCATTCAGATATGTCCGAGATGCAAGAGTCTGGAGGGGGCCAGAGATTGGAAGTGATCACTACCTGCTAACAATCAAACGAACAACTAAAAGAGTTGCTCAGCCTAGGAACTGCCCAACATCACGCAAGAAACCAAGTAAACAAACAAGAGAAATGAGCATTAGGACCTACAAGCTGAGAGAGCCAGAAATTAAGACCAGATATCAGGGGCTTATTGCTACAGCAGTGAGCAACACAGAAGAACGACCTGATGACTTGGAAACCCTCTGGAATAAATTCAAGGATATCATAAAGACAGCTGCTGCAGAAGCATGCAGTGAAGTCCGACTTGGGAACCAGAGAAAGAGGACACCTTGGTGGACAGAGGAAGTCAAAGAGAAAATAAGAGAGAAGAAAATGGCATGGAAACAATACTTAGGAGCTAAAAACACAACAGGGCAAATGGAAAAATATAGAGAATATGTGACACTCAGAACAGAAGCAAAGAACAAAGTGCTAGCAGCAAAACAGAAGTCCTGGGAAGAATTTGGAGAAAAGCTAGAAAAAGATGCACAAGAAAACCAGAAATTGTTCTATAAGACCTTAAAGAACATGAGGAAAGAAAAACAATGCCCTCTCAAATTTATAAAGGACAAGCAAGGCAAATTGCTTACTGCCCCGAAGGAAGTAATGGAAAGATGGAAAGAATATTTCTCAGAACTCCTGGATGGTGAGCATGATGAAGCATCAGAAATGATAACCACTGACACAGAAGAGGAAACCAATGATGGTG
>JAMPIV010015351.1:0-25229 GCA_024509875.1 Oreohelix idahoensis
GGCTATCCAAGAGGGAAATCTGGCTGTTGGAGGCTCATTAGCTAGCCAAGATGGAAATCTGGCTGTTGGTGGCTGTTATGATTAAAATTCATAACATGTCTGTCGATATCAAAATGGTTCGACAAGTATTCATATTTGTTTACTATCGTAGTCCTTGGTAACCGGAAGTTATTTCATGCCTCGAGGTTGAGTAGCAGACGCCTAGAGTCGGCGTCAGCAGAAGTCAGCGATCGTTTGAAAGGGACTTCGCTGTGTGTTTTTGAGGCAGGTGGACGTGTGTGTTTTGAGATCCAGAGAATTTTACTGTTTCCTCACGCATTCCTATGATGTTCGACCACTAGATCATCCATACACCTCCGTGCGATGATGCTAGTTTCTGTATGAAAGGAATTCTTATTTATGTGAAGAACGTGAGTAATTAAAATGTGTAAAACTTTCAAGGACAGTGTTTGAAACTACTGATGAGACGACGCTATACTGAGGATTGTATAGGCGATGCCATATGTTATAATGGTCTTCAAGTTTGTCTATGTGGAGCTACGTTGTGTAGAATAAACTGTGCATTTGAATTGTCCACCTGGCCTTTGTGGTGACATTAATATTTTGCAAGTGTGTGGTGGGCTGTCTGCAGTGTCAAGCATTTAGACCCTAGACCTATTGGCCAGAGTAACAAGATGTGAACTCAGACTTTCTATAAAGAATCACAAAAGACACGTAACAGTGGCTCATTAGCTAGCCAAGATGGAAATCTGGCTGTTGGTGGCTCACTAGCTAGTGAAGATAGAAATCTGGCTGTTGGTGGCTCATTAGCTAGCCCTCTAGTGTCTAGATCATCAGGTTGTGGGGAGAAATAGCTCACCAATCAGTTGCAGGATTATCAGGCATTCCAGACACTCAATGTCATAATAAAATCAAGGAAGTTGAGGGGAACTGCGGTAAGACGTGGAGTACAATGGATGGGTTTGAAAAAAAAATCGAAAAAAGGTGATTCGTCTTACGAGGACAAAAGACAAAGAAAATAGTCTACGTTACGGCCACAAGGCCTTCGTCAGGAAGGGAAAGAAAGTGAAGGCTAGATAGGACACATAAGAACTAAAATAAATATAAAAATAAAACCTAGGTACTTCCCTGAAGGCAAGGCATAAATCCTATCACTATTGCTGTCCGCTGATGGACAGCGTGGCTGGAAAGGAAGTGACTTCTGCCACCGGATGTACACAATACATACTAAGAAACTAAAAACTAAAAAACGAAACTGAACAATAAACTACCCAAACGTAATAAAAGTGGGGACTGGAAATAGAAGAGGACAGAATGAGTGGGAGATAAATAAATATGAAATAAAAAAATCAAGACAAATTAGAAACAGTGTATATTCATACATATTATGGAGGATGGCATAAAAAATAGAAGAATAGGATAAGAGTGGAAAGAGTCAAAATAGAGCAAGAGAGGAAAGGGTGACCTCAGACAAAGGTGTGAAAAGTGTTGAGACCGGCTGGTTTTAGACACCCCATGCAGGGGGATAAGACGGTTCTCAAGCTGTTCTCGGCTGGCAGTGTCAGAGGAGCAGGATCGGATCGCTGTGACCTGGATGTCGATGGGACCATGGTGGTCAGGACCATTGAAGTGTATGGCAACTGGTGTGGACTTTTGCTGAGAGATGTCATTTAAGTGCTGGCTGAATCTGTCCCCCAGTTGTTTGCCTGTTTGGCCAATATACGAGGGGCGTTCAGAAAGTAATGCACCACATCGTTTTTCTCAGGAGCTGTTTATTAAAAAAAGCATGAAATTTATACACAATATACATGGATATGTCATGTAAACATCGGTATTATTCAACAAAATCCCCATCAATTTGTACGGCTTTATGCCAGCGCGAAACAAGCGCATATATTCCTAGCCCGTACCAGATTTTGTCTTGATCATGTAGCCATTTCTTTGCTGCATGAATCACTCCTTCATCATCTTCAAACCTTGTCCCACAAAGTGCATCTTTAAGTGGACCAAATAGATGAAAATCAGAGGGTGGGAAATTGGGACTATAGGGTGGATGGGGTTGTACAGTCCAACCTAATTTGGTGATTGCTTCCCGTGTTGCCAGACGAATGTGAGGTCGCGCATTGTCGTGAAGGAGAAGCAGGTCTGCTGGATTCTTGTGTGGCAGAACTCTGCGAAAACGTTGACTGAGTTTTTTCAATGTCTTAATGTAAGCTTGCGAATTGATTGTCTCTCCTCTTGGCATAACGTCCACAAGAATACACCTTCAATGTCCCAAAAGACAGTGATCATGACCTTTCCATCTGAAGGAATTGTCTTGAATTTCTTACTTCGTGGTGATTGCGGATGATGCCACTCCATTGACTGTCTTTTTGTCTCAGGTTCAAAATGATGTGCCCAGGTTTCGTCACCTGTAACGATCTTAGCCAAAAAGTTCTCTCCATCAGCATTGAAACGCTCCAACAATTCAGAAGAAATTGCTTTCCTTTGCAATCGGTGGTCACTTGTGAGACTTCGAGGAACCCATCGTGCGCAAACCTTAGAAAATACGAGAGTTTGAATAACTGCATTTGCACTACCAATGCTGACTGACAGCTGTAAGGCCAATTGTTGAGTAGTGATTCGCCTATCAGTAAGAATAATGCCCTCAGCGCATTTCAACATTTCTGCGTTGGTGGCGGTGGCAGGACGTCCACAGCGCGGCCGATCAAGCAGCTCCGTATCTCCACTTCCTGATTCTTTGATTCTCTGAACCCAGCGACTGACTGTACTCCTGTCGACTGCAAAACTTCCATACACATCACATAGACGCTTGTGAATGTTCACAACAGTTTCCTTCTCTGCAACGAGAAATTCTATCACAATTCGCTGCTTATAACGCAAGTTGCTAACACGCTCCATTTTAACGGTTTAGGGCAGCCGTATTATTTGGCCGGTTGCGGTGCAATTTGGTGCACACAATTGGCACATGCCATATTTGAAGTGTGCAAAATTTCATGCTTCTATCTTCATTATTAGATGAGAAAAACGATTTGGTACATTACTTTCTGAACGCCCCTCGTAGGTTTTGCAGCAACGTTTACATATGATCGTATAAATGACATTGCACGATTCACACGTGAAGCTACTATAGATGGTGTACGTAGCCTTAGGAATGGACACCTTCTGGGTTGAGATGACATACTTACATGTGTTGCATCGTGTCTGACCACAGGGTAGTGTGCCAAAGTGAGTGGCATTCTCCTTTGGGAGATGGCTGTGAACAAGAAGATCCTTCAAGTTCTTGTCACGTCTATATGCCACCAAAGGTGCTTCACCAAATACTTCTTGGGTCACAGGCTCTGCTTGGAGGATAGGGAGGTGGCGGAAAAGGATCTGTTTGACAGCAGTACTGTGAGGGTGATGGGTCAAGATTAATTTGACTCTATCCGAAGTGGATTTGTAGTGAGGTTTGAGGGCCTCCTGACGAGAGATGGGGAGCACACGTTGGAAAGCAGACATGAGAACATGTTCCGGATAAAGTCTGCTACAGAAGAAATCCAACATCTCATTTGCTCGGAAGTGGAAGTCATCGTCGTCTTGGCACAAACGGCGGAAGCGGAGAAGTTGTGAAAAAGGAAGGGAGTCACGACAGGCCCGAGGATGAGGAGAGGTATACAGGAGGTAGCTGTGGGCATCTGTCGGCTTGTAGTATACTGAGGTATTAAGGCCGGAGGGCGTGATAGTAATAGTAATGTCAAGGAAGTTGACAGATACTGTGGAGACGAGGGAGGTGAACTTGATGGTGGGGTGAAAGTGGTTGACAAAGTCGATGAAGCGGTATAAATCAGTCTCAGACATATCTGTGAGACCTATGCCATCATCGATATATCTGCGGTAAAACCCGGGGAAAGGACCGGAGTATTGTTGCCGTATCTGATGCTCCAAGTGGCCCATGAACAGGCAGGCATAGTTAGGACTCATCTTCGTTCCCATGGCAACACCACTAATTTTTTGACCCTATCCTCCAAGCAGAGCCTGTGACCCAAGAAGTATTTGGTGAAGCACCTTTGGTGGCATATAGACGTGACAAGAACTTGAAGGATCTTCTTATTCACAGCCATCTCCCAAAGGAGAATGCCACTCACTTTGGCACACTACCCTGTGGTCGGACACGATGCAACACGTGTAAGTATGTCATCTCAACCCATAAGGTGTCCATTCCTAAGGTTACGTACACCATCACTAGTAGCTTCACGTGTGAATCGCGCAATGTCATTTATACGATCATATGTAAACGTTGCTGCAAAACCTATATTGGCCAAACAGGCAAACAACTGGGGGACAGATTCAGCCAGCACTTAAATGACATCTCTCAGCAAAAGTCCACACCAGTTGCCATACACTTCAATGGTCCTGACCACCATGGTCCCATCGACATCCAGGTCACAGCGATCCGATCCTGCTCCTCTGACACTGCCAGCCGAGAACAGCTTGAGAACCGTCTTATCCCCCCGCATGGGGTGTCTAAAACCAGCCGGTCTCAACACTTTTCACACCTTTGTCTGAGGTCACCCTTTCCTCTCTTGCTCTATTTTGACTCTTTCCACTCTTATCCTATTCTTCTATTTTTTATGCCATCCTCCATAATATGTATGAATATACACTGTTTCTAATTTGTCTTGATTTTTTATTTCATATTTATTTATCTCCCACTCATTCTGTCCTCTTCTATTTCCAGTCCCCACTTTTATTACGTTTGGGTAGTTTATTGTTCAGTTTCGGTTTTTAGTTTCTTAGTATGTATTGTGTACATCCGGTGGCAGAAGTCACTTCCTTTCCAGCCACGCTGTCCATCAGCGGACAGCAATAGTGATAGGATTTATGCCTTGCCTTCAGGGAAGTACCTAGGTTTTATTTTTATATTTATTTTAGTTCTTATGTGTCCTATCTAGCCTTCACTTTCTTTCCTTTCCTGATGAAGGCCTTGTGGCCGTAACGTAAACTATTTTCTTTGTCTTTTGTCCTCGTAAGACGAATCACCTTTTTTCGATTTTTTTTCAAACCCATCCAATGTCATAATAATTACATTTTACAGTACTTTTAAGAACCACACAACAAAGATCTGAGTGTTCTTTTATGTTGTCTTTTGTTTTTAATGCTAAACTTAGTCACCTTCATGCAAGGCTGTGTGCTATCACCACTGCAGCTCAACATTTATATGGACAAAATAACATCAACGGTAAATCCAGAAGTAAACTCTGAAGATGAAGTAAACCCAGAAAGTAAAGAATACAAACCACTGGATGGGTTACTTTTTGCAGATGACAAATGCACTTAATTTAAACACAGTGGAAGGGAGATCATCTCGTCAAGTAGCCAAGTAAGGGAAATTTCCAAGAGTGCATAACTATTATCAGTGCCAGAGAGAATGTTAAACAAAATAATCCTTGAGGGATTAAAAACAGGTCATGAGTAGACAGATGACGGAAGAAGTGGAAGGTTTTCAACAAAATAAATCTTGTGCAGAAGAAATAGCCAAGCCACACTGTGCATTCTAGTAGAACAAAGCTCAGAACTGTTCTGCACTGGCTTTGTGGACTGTGGAAAGAACTTTGACAGCTTATACAAGGATCCCTTTAGAAACTGATGATGCAATAGGGAGTGACATTTGCAGCCATTCCCAACTCACATATTTTGTGAGTTTCATCTTTGGTTCTTCAAATACAAAAATCTAGATTTTGCCAGTGGCCTTGCCCTTCTATCTGATAACCAAAAGCAGAAGCAAGACAAAATGAGTGTGCAATACCAGATGTGAAGCCACAATAACAGGGTCAGAAAATCTACAGAGAAAAGACAAAGAATAGATGAAGCCACATTGCACATGAAGAACTCATTGCAAGATGTGGACTCATACATGTATCTTGGCAGCAATTCAGAAGCAGACGAATGAGAAGACAGTGATTTATTTTTTTAAAAAGGACAGGAAAAAGTGGTTTTTACTGCCTTGGGAAATGTATGAAAGTAAAAAAAAAAAAATCAAGATCTATTTTAAAATGGAGTTGTGGTACCACTGGTAAGTCTGACTTCCTAGCTCGGTGATCCATGATTCAATCCCCAGATGAGGTGGAATTTTTTTAGACCACAAACGGCTCCGGGGTCGACCCAGCCTCTTGAATTGGGTACCAGAGCAACTCTGGGAAGGTTAAGGCGGTCGGCGTGATCCCAATGGTCAAGAAAATATGGGCCTAATACCATATTCCCAATATGCCTCAATGGGCATGTAACGGGATCCTCCCTTTTCCTATAGAAAAATAAGAACTTTCAACTCAAATGTGTAGGTGGTCCTATTAAACAGGTCCAAAACAACTGAGAAAACAAAAACTACAACCAGGAGGCTTTCATAAATTTGTGCTTGCGCAGAAGAGAAGGATTAAAATGGTTTGACAAGATCACCAATGAACTGAAGGAAGGAACCAGTGGAACAAGACATCAGGAACATATACTGATGTTGAATAGGACATACAATAAGGAAACCATATGATAAAATTACAGTACAGTCCTTGTTCTGGAATCTCCAAGGTAAAAGAAATAGAGGCCAACCCAAAAATTCATGCTACCAACTGGTTTTCTAAATGTATGCCCTATCCAATGTGTTACTACCAGAATAAATATAGAGGATCATGCAGGATCCTCGAATGATTGCAGGTTTTCATACAGGACATTATGGTCAGCACATACAACAAAAGCCGGCAGGTGAACAGGTCCACGGGAAGACATGGTTGACATTTATTGTACATTCATCACAAGGAGACATCCATCAAGATATATACATGGCATAGTATATGGCAGGAAAACATGTAAATGCGATAACCAGTTACGTCAGTCAATAACGAGCCTCAATCAATAGGCCTTCTTCATCTCCACTGTTAATAGTAGAGTAAATATATATAGAGATATCCTTAAATCTTTTATCAATCCTGGCCGTGTACTAGTAGGTAGGGCAATATTCCCGGTACCCAAGTAATGTGGTGGAAAAAACTGATGATGGCGACCTAAACTCAATCTAAACAATATCTCAATATTTTTTAGATACTCCTTACGAAAATATGAAGAGGGGTTGTGCAAGACTTCTCAATAAGTTTCCTTCCCCATTTAGAACAAGGTGGTGGCCTTCGAAAAATCCATTTAATGCCCCAGTTAGAAAAACACACTCTCCATAAAAATCCTGGAGCTTAGAAGAAATCACGTCCACCTCAAACCAATGAACGAATACGAAAAAGCCCAAATAATTAACACTTCGAACCCACGACATGTGACAAACTACGTCACTAGTGACTGTCGCGCACCACGGGTGAACGCTTCGTGCAAAAAGTAGTTTGTCTATAGGCGAACAGAATTCCTCAAATAAAATGGACATGTGCTAGCGTGTAGTAACATGCTACAATATATTACTCCAAATCTATCCTTAACACAATGCCAGTTTATTCCACTGATACCTGTCTGGTTCTTTTCATCAGTATCCAGTGAGCAATTTACTGCAGCAAAATTAAAACTTTTGGGCCGCTATCATATTGGCCAAGCACAGGGTGTTTCTGCCTCAAGTTGGAATTTTTTTTAAATGGTCTCACAGGTTGTCTGCCGTTTTTCTTCTTCTTCTTCTTCTTCCTCGTTCATCCTGAAAAGGACGTTGGTTGCGTTGTGTCTGTTTACACTGGAGCTGCGATATCTGCGCCTTTCGGCCGACACATCTGACTTCAGCACGGCATTTTTTGGGACCGGTTTGCCTTCCCTTTTTGATCCCTGCTCTCTCAGCCAGACTGCAGTGATGCATTCTCTTTTGCTGCATCTTTGGGTCCCTGCCGTTTTTCATTTTGACAAAGTTCGAAACAGGGTTGGTGTTAGGTTACGGCTAGCTGTTTGAAATAGGGCTGAGGTTACATATATGTCAACTTCCAGAGATGAAAAACCTGTACAAACAATCTGAAAAACTTGTACAAAAATGTGGAAAACCTGTACACAAAAATTGTTAGTGGTATACAAAGACTTTGAGAAAATGGGGGGGGGAGCAACCCGCTAGACTCATGACTTCCAAATGTCAGCTTCCTGGTGTCTTTCTAGCCTGCGCTGGGAATTAAATCCACATCCCCTTGGTTGCAACTTTCAACTTCCTTCTGGCTTTTATCAATGATGCCACCTGGAGGTAATTGTGAAAGTAACCAATATATTGTATACAAATTACTGTCCTACATTTCCTAGCCTTATTTTCTTATTTTCATGTTGGACGAAAATAAGAATCTTCAACTCAAATGTCAAGTCAGTCCTATTGTATGGCTCTGAGACATGGAGAACAACAAAAAGAATAACCAAAAAACTACAGATTTTTATAAACGGGTGCTTGTGTAGAATAGAAGGACTGAAATGGTATGACAAAGTCACAAATGTGGAATTGATGACAAGAACCAGACAAGTGCCAGTGGAACAAGAGTTGAGAAGAAGACGCTGGCGATGGATAGGACACACACATTGAGGAAACCTGTTGATAGCATTACAAGGCAGTCCTTGTTCTGGAATCCACAGGGAAAGAGAGGCAGAGGTAGACCAAAAAACACATGGAGAAGAGAACTGGATACAGAGGTGAAAATGATGAGGAAAACATGGAAAGAACTTGAGCGGATGGCACAGGACAGGAAGACTTGGCATGTGTTTATTCAAGGCCTATGCTCCTTGGGGAGCTAAAGGGTATTGATTGATTGATTTCATAGCCTGTTGCGGTTGCTCCACAACCAACACGTTGCCCTTTCTGCAGTTTCATTGAGCCGTTTAAGTGACCTTCTTCTTGACTGTCCTTTCACATCCAATAGTTTCAGTAGATCCTACACTGAGGCAGCCACTATACCTCTTGCAACCTTCCTCTACAGCTAAGAATTTTGCTGTGAACCCGTCGTGTCTCAAGTCCGTGACCTGATAAACTAGATCTACTTACTTACTTAGTCGTTCTGCTTCTACCATGAGGTGTAGACTGCCAGACTATCCGATCGGCTGTCTTCCTCCTGGCCTGGTTCCATTCTAGTCCTCGGTCCTTCAAAGATTGTCTAATGTTGTCCTCCCAGCGTACTCTGGGTCGTCCTGGATCCCTGGCTCTTAGTTTCCCATGCTTGTCATGGTAGCCGATCTTTTCTCATTCTGCAGACATGGCCAAACCATCTTAGCTGGGACTGTTCTATTTGGGTCTGCAGGGGTTGGGATTTTAGCCCTTGACATATCGTCTGGTTGTGGACCATGTCTCTTCTTGTTACTTCAACCACCTTCCTCAGATACCTCATTTCTGAGGTTTGGATCTGGCTTTTGTGGGTTGTAGTCATTGCCCACGACTCACATCCATATGTCAAGACTGGGACATAGGTGGAGTGGTATACAGCCATCTTCGTTTTCTTACCAACCTCTCTCTTGCTGAGGAATCCTCGATTTATGGCCTGAAAAAGTCTCCCAGCTGCTGCTTTTCGAGTGGGCAACTCTTCTTTGATGCCTTCCTTCCAGTCTATGACAGCTCTGAGGTATTTAAAGTGGTCGACCTGCTCCAGGACCTGTTCTCCCAGCTTAATCTGATGCCTTCTTTCTTCTCGTGATATTACCATGGATTTTGTTTTAGAGCTCTTCTCTTGCTCTTCCTTCCAGGCTTGCAGGTTGGATTGGAGATGTGCCTCCGATTTAGCAATCAGGACACCATCAGCAAATGCCAGCTCTGAAATACAGACCTGTCTCATCTTCCAGAACCCCACTGAATACTTTCTTGTTCTCTCCTTACATGCCTTGATGACATTGTCATGAGGAGTATGAAAAGATAAGGTGACAGGATATCACCTTGTCTTACACCAGTGGTGGTCCTGAACTCTACTTATGGTTTGCTGTCCTTACATAATTTCTGCAAGACTTGTAGAAGCTCTGTATAGCATGAATCACAGGTGCTGGAATAAATTCTTCCTTGCCAAACAGTCCCAAAGTTTGCTCCAGGGGACTCTGTCAAATGCCTTTTCCAGATCTATGAAACAAAGATGGATCTCACTCTTGTACTCAAGGGCCTTTTCACTCAGTTGTCTGAGTGTGAAGATTAGGTCTTGAGTACTTCGGTTTGCTTGGAATCCACACTGGACCTCATCCAATTGTGGCTCAGCTAGGCGTCTGAGTCTCTGCTCTAGGATTCTAGAGTAAATTTTACCAGGGACACTGAGAAGGGATATGCCTCTATGGTTTCCACATTGTCGATTGTCACCCTTTTTTAAAATCGGTGTTATGATAGCAATTTCCCAATCCTTTGGTATGGTCTTGTTGCACCACGCTGCCTGTAGGACC
Organism: Oreohelix idahoensis; assembly: GCA_024509875.1. NCBI lineage: Eukaryota > Metazoa > Mollusca > Gastropoda > Stylommatophora > Oreohelicidae > Oreohelix > Oreohelix idahoensis. The sequence continues at coordinate 10,333 of JAMPIV010015351.1, forward strand.
TTTAAGAGTAATAGGTCGCCTGCTGCCCCCATGTACTTAACAATTTCTGGTGTTATACCATCATACCCTGCTGCTTTGCCCATCTTGATTTTCTCCAGTGCTGCCTTCAGTTCTTCCATCTTTATGTCATTTTCACCACTACTGGTTTTCTCTTCTGTGCTAGTGGTTATCATTTCTGATGCTTGACCTTGCTCACCATCAAGGAGTTCTGAGAAATATTCTTTCCATTACTTCCTTCGGTGCAGTAAGCAATTTGCCTTGATTGTCCTTTATAAATTTAAGAGGGCATTGTTTTTCCTTCCTCATGTTCTTTAGGGTCTTATAGAACAATTTCTGGTTTTCTTGCGCATCTTTTTCTAGCTTTTCTCCAAATTTTTCCCAGGACTTCTGTTTTGCTGCTGGCACCTTGTTCTTTGCTCTGTTCTGAGTGTCACATATTCTCTATATTTCTCTGTTTTTCCTGCTGTGTTTTTAGCTCCTAAGTATTGTTTCCATGCCATTTTCATCTCTCTTATTTTCTTTTTGACTTCCTCTGTCCACCAAGGTGTCCTCTTTCTCTTGTTCCCAAGTCAGACTTCACCACATGCTTCTGCAGCAGCTGTCTATGATGTCCTTGAATTTAAGCCAGAGGGTTACCAAGTCATCAGGTTGTTCTTCTGTGTTTATAAACTAGATCTAAAGTGTGTTTAATTCCAGAGTTTTGTACAAAGTCACACATTTTAACAGGTGAATACTGTGATGACTACCTCCTTCATTTGATCTGTAACCAATATTATTATGCCTACTTCTTTCACCAGATTCATTTTCGTCAATGCCCCTGTCAAGAATGTAAATCAGGCCCATATTCAATAACCACATCTGATTTGGCCGCATCATCATCATCCTGATCAAATATCAAGTCACCTCTCTGCTCCGAAAGTAAAGATTCTACCACCTGGAAAGCCATGACTTGAAAACAATCAAGAAAAATTGAAATATCAATTGATTCTGAAAATATTTTGAGAAAACAGAAGCTTTACATGTACAAGAAATCTATTTATAACTCAAGTCTTGCTAAATACAGAGATCTTGTGCTACATGCGAACAACAGTGTTTATTTTCATGCATTTGGACAGGATGTTATACTGTTTGCACTGACATTTTTAGGTAAATGAATATGTAAAGGGTTAATAACTAGGTGAAAAATGGGTGCAGAAAGCACGTTTGGCTGTTCAAATCTGAAAATAAAAAAACCGTGTACAGAATAGGCCCTATGGGTAACGTGTACAAGTTGGGTTAAGGCTAGTTGTAACGTAAATATGGATGCCAATCTGGCAACGTGGGGTAACATGGCCGACCTTGTTCTACTGTCATCACCTTCTACCAACTTTTGTTATGGGCTGCATGCAGAAGAAATATTTCACCTACAAATGATAATTTCACAACAGTTAGGCCTAACGTATTCATTCATTCATAACCCTCCACTCCCAAAGGAGCATAGGCCTTCAACAAACACATGCCAAGTCCTCCTGTCACGTGCCATCATCTCAAGTTCTTTCCATGTTTTCCTCATCATTTTCACCTCTGTTTCCAACTCTCTTCTCCATGTACTTCTTGGTCTTCCTCTGCCTCTCTTGCCCTGGGGGTTCCAGAACAAGGACTGCCTTGTAATGCTATCAACAGGTTTCCTCAGTGTGTGTCCTATCCATCGCCATCGTCTTCTCTCATTTCTTGTTCCACTGGCACTTGTCTAGTTCTTGTCATCAGTTCCACGTTGGTAACCTTGTCATACCATTTTAATCCCTCTATTCTACGCAAGCACCCATTTATGAAAGTCTGTAGCTTTTTGGTTGTTGTCTTTGTTATTCTCCATGTCTCTGAGCCATACAATAGGACTGACTTCACATTTGAGTTGACGATTCTTATTTTCGTGTTGGATCCGATTTCTCTTGATCTCCATATATTTCCCAATGCAATGAAAGCTCCTCTTGCCTTTTGTAGTCTTATTTTGATATCGCTGTCTGTCCCTCCAACTTTGTCTATATTACTGCCAAGATATGTGTATGATTCTACATCTTGTATTGGTGTTTCCTCAAGTTCAACCCTGTTTTCATTACCTGCATTTATTCGCATTATTTTTGTCTTTTCCCTGTGTATTTTCAGACCCAATTGCTGTGACCTCTCATCGAGTGTTTCCAATTTGTCCTGCATCTGATTACGGCTATGGGACAGAAGAGCCAAGTCATCAGCAAAATCCAGATCATCCAACTGCTTAGTCAGAGTCCACTGGATTCCATTTCTGTTGTGTGTTGTCGATGATCTCATAACCCAATCTATTGCCAGCAAGAAAAGAAATGGAGACAAGAGGCATCCCTGTCGCACTCCTGTTCTTATCCCAAACGGTTCTGTAAGCTGTCCTTCGTGAAGAACTCTGCATGTCGTGTCTTCATATGTTTTCTTTATTAAATTAATGATCTTCAGGGGAACTCCATAATGCCTCAACAATTTCCAAAGTGATTCTCTGTCTACACTGTCAAATGCCTTTTCATAGTCCACAAATCCGATGTATAGTGGTGAATTCCATTCCAGACTTTGTTCAACTATTATTCTCAAAGTGGCTATCTGGTCTGTACATGATCTGTTTTGTCGAAAACCTGCTTGTTCATCTCTCAGTTTCTTGTCTATGGACTCTTTTAATCTCTCAAGGATAATCCTGTTTAATACTTTTCCTGGCACTGATAGTAACATTATTCCTCTATAATTTGTGCACTCTTGTAAATTTCCCTTCTTAGGCAACTTAACCAGATATCCTTCCTTCCATTCTGCTGGTATCTCTTCCTTTTCCCAGACTTTACCAAGTAATTTATATAACATCTCTGTAGCCGTGTCGATATCTGCTTTGATGGCCTCTGCTGGAATGCCATCAGGTCCAGACGCTTTTCCATCTCTTAGAAGCTTTATGGCTTTCTTTATTTCTTCCTTCGTTGGTCTTTCACCGTTAATTTTTAGCTCTTCTTCTGTTGGCTGGATGTCTGGCGGGTTTTTGTGGAGCTGGTCTATTGAGAAGGTCCCCAAAATATTCTGTCCACCTCTTCATTTGCTCTTGTATATTGCTGAGCAGTTTCCCATTCTTGTCTTTTATGAGGCAACTTGTTTGCTTGTATTTCCCTGTTAGCTTCTTTGTGCTGCTATACAGTTCTCTCATATTTCCTTTGGCTGCAGCATCTTCTGCCTCTCTTGCCAACTCCTCAATATACTTCCTCTTGTCTCTTTTGATACTTCTTTTTACTTCTTTGTTTGCTTCTGTGTACACTTCTTGAGCCTTGGCTTTGGAACTTCTGGTTTTGCTTGTGTTTAACTCTGCTTTCTTGTTTTTTCTGTCTTTTATCTTATTGATGGTTTCTGTTGTTATCCATGCTTTTTGTTGTCGTTCCCTTTTCCCCAGTATTTCTTCACATGTCTCCTTCCATACAGTTTTGACCTGCTGCCAATAGTCTTCTGTATTCTCTACCTCTTCCAGCTGTTGGAGCACTTGGAATTTGTTGGATACTGTGACCGCAAATTTGTCTCTTGTTTCTTGATTTCTTAGCTGTCCTACATTATACTGTTGTCTATAATTTTGCATTGTTGCATATCTCTTGAGTTTCATTTTTACTTTGGCTATCAGAAGATGGTGATCTGATGCCACATCTGCTCCTCTATATACCTTTACATCCTGCAATGATGATCTAAACTTCTTGTTTATGCATATATGATCAATCTGATTTTCTGTTCTATGGTCTGGTGATATCCATGTTGCCTTGTGTATTCTCTTATGTGGAAACATGCTTCCTCCTATAGCCAGTTGATTTGAAGCACAGAAGTTTGCGAATAGTTCTCCATTTTCATTCATTACTCCTAGCCCATGTTTTCCCATGACTTCTTCAAATCTGGTGTTGACTGTACCTACACAAAATAATAAATCAATGTAATAATATTCTTCATTAAGAAATAAATTTAAGCCTTAAATGGAAATATTAAACTTACCCAGCTTGTGCTGAAATATTCCAAAAACTCATACAACCAGCCCAGAAGTAACATTAGGAACGGGATTGCATTGCGTAAAGGTGTGAAGTAGTACACCCAGTAGAAAATAGGGATGCCGAAAAAAAGACCAAGAACCACTTTGATGTTTGACCATATCATAGATGTGATTGACTCTGCAACTGAATTTCCAACCTGAAGGGGCAGAATGGCTAAGCCTAATGCAAAAGGTGTCCCTGATTTGTCCAACCCCTTCAACCATTGTCGTAGAAGATTAGTCAAGCTGCGTTTAAAGGGATACAAAAATGTACCGCACAAAACAGCCCAGTACAGTGGTCTTATGAAAGGTGCAAGAATGAAATAGACTGTAACTGCAACAGCAGCGGCTACAACAACGAAAATATTTGCGACAGTGTTATAGAATGCTTGCTTAAGAGCTTTTTCGTGTCCTTGGGGCAGATATTGCCATACTGTACTCAGATATTCCAGCGAAGGGGTAGACATCTTGGATTATTGTTTTGGTTAATCACGTGACCAAGAGGGAAACCACTCTAACTAAAATTGTACTAAACGACCGGTCATAAATAGAACCGGTTCCAACATCAAATATTTTGCATAATAATTTTTTTTTTTTTTTTACTGCAACTATTTTTGTACTTTCTTAATTTCAATTTTAAATAGTATTTTACTTCATAAAACAAAACCATGTAATAGCTGACCAGCGGGGCGATTATTGAAAGGGTCATAGACTCATAATCAGTGGCGGCTTTCTTTAATGAGCTGTTGAGCTGCAGCACTCCCTAAGAAAAGGACTGCATACTGCTGTCTCTACTACATTATAATACATAATACGGACAGACCCAAAAATTGAGGTTACACCGGAAGGGTTAAATACAAGAACAAAAAAATGATCTAACACCGTATTGGGGAAAGTGCTGCAAACGATTACAGCTCAAGTGACCTTGACCTCTTATAAGCGAATGCTTGTCATACACACAGCTAGAGGCGAACTACGATTGGTTTGAATTTTTTAACCAGAGCTGCAGCCAACCACAGCTCAAGTGCAATGAGCAAATTAAAGGGACGTTACAATGACAATTTTAAACACGAGAAATAGCAGCATACATGTCCGTGTAACCGGTTTGAGACTCGGGAAGCTGCTACGACTGACAATGATTACTCCTAGTTGCAGTAAACTTTTAAAATAACTTTTCAGAACTTCTTGACAGATTTTAGATGAGATAAGACACTAATCATTTGTGTCTGGGTTGATATTTCACATGGTGGTCACAATTTGTGAGTATTTTGTATAGTATTTTAAATGAATGAACAGTGCAGCACCCCCAATGACAACCCCCTGGAACCGCCACTGCTCATAATGCATATTGAAAGAGCCATGCAATTATGTTCCATCAGCGTATTCTAATTGTCCATTGATTTTGCTCAGTTTTAATATATAGTAGTTGGGGAGGTGAAGGTCTGATGCTGTTCTTACAATACATGTGACTTTTGACAGGTGAAAGTCAATTAAAGATCTATTATAATAATAATAATAATAGCCCCTTCAGTCATAACTGACTATGGGAATGCGCCCCTGAGGTGACGGCCCTCATCTGCTTATTTTCCTAGTGTTCCTTTCGACGTTTTCTCCTCTCTTGTGCTTGTTGTATGAGCTTCTTTTCGCCCAATATCTATTAAAGTCAATTATATAACTGGAAACATCAGGCCTTTACATCCTACCCACTTAATATTATTTTTGTTTGATGTTTTTGTTAGGTTTTATCTCGTTTTTGTTTGGTTGGTTGTTTTGTTTTTTTAAACATACAACCATAATTGGTATTTATGATTTGCCCTATTTACAATTATTTGACAGGTGTGATGCCACTTTCTCATAGTTGTTCAAATTATTTGGAATTAAAAACAATAAAAATCCTAATTATAACCCATCAGAGGTTGAACGGGATATTTTTCATCATTAAATTAAATTTGCTCAGTACGGTATATCAAAATCTCACGTACGGTACTATTCACATGGAACAATTGAGAGAGCTCACAAATGTTATACCAGACCACAATATATTTTATATTTCGACAGGCACCCTAACATAACCGGTGTACCTACTATCCAGACCACTGATTCCCAAACTTTGTTTCTCTGGGCCACACTTACGGAATGAAAATTTGCTCGGGCCACATTACATTTTTTATTGACATATTATATCACAGGTAACAAAATAAACAAGAAAATGACCTTCATATTTATTTTTGGCATATGAATTTTTGTTTTAAATCTCTCTAAATCCGTGATTTTCTTTGATTCTTCCAGCCCCACCTTCCATCCACTCGTGCCACACCAATATGGCGGAACACACCATTTGGGAACCACAGATCTCAACTGAAAAGAGGTCACAACACTATAAACAAAGAACCAACAGTTTAAATATTGTAATTCTTGCAAGAATTTAGCAACCCTGCAATAGTGTCTTTTAATTAAATTAATTTTCGTTAATTATTTCAGCAATCAAAATTATTTGTAGCGCCCACAAACATTAAACATGGGATTGGCAGAAATGCAAGAAAGAAATAAATAAAATTGAAGCCCTTTGTTTCCGACACATGCATCGAGTACGGTACAATAAACGTCAAAATCTGCTTCTGCTCATAAAATCGGCAATAAGGTTGACACTAACTATATCAACCGATTATTCTGTCATTTTTTTTTAAACAAAGTATCCCGTTCAACCCTTGATGGGTTACAATTAGGACATAGAGTATAATAAGTTCAAGACAATAAAATCAGATTTCCGATATCCAAATGTAATATCTTCTTCTGTCCTTCTAAATATAGTAAATCAAAGTTGTGTGAATCAGTTTGTGTGTGACACCCCCTTTTCAAGAAAGAGATAAACAATAAAAATAAAGAACAAACTAATACGAACAAGAAATAAATAAAGTAATTCTGTCATGCTGTCCGAAAACTCCTTGCCCCAAAAGAAGTGTATATGAATGCAGCTCTGAGCAGGAACAGAATGATATGGCATTATTTATTAATTAATTTTTTTTTTTTTTTTTTTTTTGGTAGCAATGTGACAGTGCGAAGACGATGTGTGAAGAAGAATAAGAATTCGTGTGTAATGTTGTCGTCACTCTCTCTGGCCTACTTTCACACACGTTCCGCAGTCACAGAAAAACTCTCTTGGTGACAGGGGTCCCACTTATATTAATGAAACCCAATCAGGTAGCATATGAATCATACAGAAAACAATGTTGTCCACAAGTTAACTTTGAAAGCAATTCCTAAGCAACACCGAATAACCCAGCTATTTAGGTAACACCATACAATAACCCAGCACAGACTGCTGGACTCTCTGAAATAAAATGAAACAAAATAAACTAGCATCGGACTAAATGGACAAACATCATCTACGTAATTAATATATACATATGTGTGAAAATATGCAAGTACAAGTACATGCACTTAAATGACCGTGTGTGAGTGTGTGTGTTCATGCAGGTCTGCGTATATGTGTAATCATAAAATAAACATATCTCAGTCAACAATAATGCCTTCATACTCCTACTAAATACTAACTACATCATCACGCGAGAGAAAACTTAATTGAAGCACTTCTATCTATGATGAAATATTCCACACAGCGCACTGGTCTAAATGACATCAATTTATCAGTATGTGAGAGGCCTAGCTGCTCTAAAGAAAAAGGAGATATATACTCTATCCTTCCAGCTCTATACTAAATGTAATAGGCATAGGCTACTCACGGAGCTAGAGGGTACGCAAATCTTTCTCTCACAATAACCACTGATGTAAAATTAACAACACTTACGGCTCACAAGAATGCAATATAACCACTACACAAATAATAATAATAATGGTAATAAATACACACTTGTATACGGCGCAATGCGGCACTAGAATTCCTCTAATAAAATTACTTAGTACTTTACATATTTAACACACAGTATCACGGTTGAAAATAGCTATGAGATATCCGTGAAATTACACTTAAAAACACATACATCGAGAATCAGCTTCTATCAGACAGTTATAGATAGACAAACTCTAAAAAGCATTAACTTCTAAACCTGAAACGTCTAATATTACTTTATGTTAAGTATTATACAAATGTACTCATATGCAAGCATACCTCAGTGTCACATAAGGGAGGGAAACCCGAGGCCTGTAAACAGTAAATTAATATGAAACAAATATAAAGGTATGTTATCAGGCACTCGCAGGAAATAAAGAAGTGGTGTTCTACTTCTTTATTTCCTGCGAGTGTCTGATAACATACCTTTATATTTGTTTCATATTAACATACCGCAGTGTCGTTAGTTCTCTTGGCACAGACGTAATATATGCGTATCAAATCCTCTACCTCACTGGTGTATCGTATCGAGGATGCATACCGCACATGAAGACGATCTGGCTACTTCTCAGCTCTCTGACCCAAGCCTCTCACTGTTTCAGTGTAAATCTACATCTCCACCACTGTACCACATGATAGCCACGTCAAAATGTCAGGGAAAGCTCCACCCATCCCTCTAGGGGGCAAATCAGGAGTCCTATGCTCAGTTTGGATGACATGAGATCACATTTTAGTAAGGATTATCTTCCTAGACGCCCACTGGTGGTTACATTCCCACGATATCTCTTGCCTGGAGTCACACCTAACGGTTTCGTGCCCAACAAGGTGTTTTCAGACAGCGCCAGGATGTTTAACAATCGAGGGCTGTCTCCCATTAGATCTTCTGCTTCTCACACGTCTGTCTTCTTCACGGATGGCAAAGGCGTGTTTCGTTTAAATCGCCCATTCCCGTGTGAGAATGCCAACATGAGCACAAATATACACCGTAGACAAGATCGACAACTATTACTCAGTCAAAAATTACATCTTTCTGGCCACACGGTCACAGCAACATGAAATAATTAACGGATCATAATGTGTTCTGGGTAGTACTGTGTATGCGAGAAAAACTGTGATCCATTGTGGTAGCGGACGACGGCGATAAATTGTGGCGCAATGTTTCGAGACTGACACATTGTTCAAGCCTCCAATAAACAAAGTTCTAGTTGTTGTTGTTTTGAAAAGGTGATGGGTGGAGAGCGGGCACTTAACAGCTGACCATTAATGCCTCTTCTCGTTCCATCTTGGTCTACCATGTTCAACCTGAAATTAGTTATAAGTTATAATTGGTGTATTTAGTGTCATTTAATTTACTAATTTTGTATAAAATTTAAATAACTATTGTCTTTTGCAGTCGCTGGTTTTAATTTATATTAGTATTTGTCATTTTATTTCCAGTTATGTATTGTATATAGATAACCATTATCCTTTGCATTTGGTTTTAATTTGTATTAGTATTTGTTCTTTTTGAGTTGGTGTTTTTTTGTTTAAACCTCGTTGTCTTTCTTCGTCCTATGAGTAGCTAATGTTTGCTAATTTTCTGTTTTTTTGTTTTTGTTTTTTTTATAATTTTTTAAAAATTAAAGATTTGTTAGTTTTTGTTGCTTAATTTCTATTTGGTTGAATGTCTTTTTTTTTTTTTTTTTGAAGTGTTATTTTTGTTATTATTACCAATATTGTCACTGATTAACCTTATATATTTTCCTTTCTTTTATGTATATATCGTTTAAGTATTGATTGGGCTTTGTGGCGTGAGGTTTTTATTTGGCTCTAGGATCAGTATAGTACTGACAATTACAGAAATAGAATTTCTGCAGAAAATGGTGAAGTCCCAGTGTCTGAGAGAACTACTGGTATCACAAATTAGTTACGGCTGTGAATGATCTGATCTCGAAAAATTAGTAGAGAGGAGACCGACATAAATTGCCACCTCCGCTGTGTAACTAACTGTGATATTAAGACAAGGAAACAGATTTTACTTAACAATGATAAAATTGACAAGTCTTCAAATACAATTTCCTTATTATTTATTTAGTATATACACTATCTACTCTTGCGCTGAAGGGTGGATGTTAAAACAATGGAATGTAATGGATTTGTAAGTTTACAAATGATTCACATATATTTATATATTTATATATATTACAAGTCTTCCAATTATAGGAAACAAATTTATATCAGCTGGGCTGTTAATCACTTATAGTAAATGTATCAGCTGTGCTGTTAATTAAGTATATAAAATTTATCAGCTATGCTGTTATTTTGTCTCTTGCTATGCTAACTCGCTTTCTCGTCACTGACAGTTACTTTGCTCACAATGCTGACAGAAATGGTACTAATGTGTACTCATCTCTCAAAACGTTCTGTTCTCCTTAGTTTGGTTCCCACAACACCTGCTGAGGATCGTTACTTTAGCCCACCCAAGACTGAGGGGGACTAAAGATGTAGCTTCTGTGCAATCTCTATGCTCCTGCGAACTTCCAGGCAGCTGGATTGACTCGAACATACGACCTCAGGTTTGATGACACGAATAAAACCTGTAACAAGTAAAAATAGGGGCTAATTTCTGTCATCAAGTCCACCTATTTCTAGTGTGGGTGAAATGAGCGTGTGTCTCAGGTGTCTGCATGTAGGATGAATGACAACATGGCTCAGTATGAGTTAGCAATAGCGAGACAAGACAGGTGTCTACTTGCAAAACATTCTTTCTGATAGATTAATACATGGGTACATCCAATAATATAAATTCAATACATGAATACATCCAATAATATAAATTCACTACATGAATACGTCCAATAATATAAATTCAGTACATGAATACATCCAATAATATAAATTCAATACATGAATACATCTAATAATATATACACCTAGGTGTGATACAACCATTTCCTCCCCCCTATAATATACCAGGCCCTCTCTGACAAGTGCTATACTAGCTGGTAACATATATCCTAACAATATTGTTATGTTCTTATGATAGGAGTATATGAGACGAGGACTGTTTGGTTATATTTCAGGTTGGAGTTAGATGAGACAATAGATTGATGAGTCCTAACAAGGACTGTTTTGGTTATATTTCAGTTGGTCTGAGATAATATATTGAAGTTTGTCGCATAGAGATTATGATCAATAAATTTTCTCTATATTCTTTCTTTCTTCCACCCTGTCCTCTATTATATTATCACTCTGTATCCTTTTCCCGTACTTTTCGCATTCGTTCGTTTGCGAAAAATATTTTCTTTCACATTCTCACTTTACCGTTTTCTTTCTCATACTGATACGCATTCTATTACGTAGATGTCAGGCTCTGGAGGTTATTGCGTTGTAGACGTAAACTGTGAATATTCATCTATCTCAGACATAGGGCAGACATATCGTCTGCATTTTCACCTGTCACAAGTAGTTTCATCGGCTGAGTGCTCAGGTGAGGTGTGAAACCCGACAGCTGGTCAGACACAGAAAGCAGACAGGTGTCTATACTTCTCTCATGACACAGCGCTCTTGGGCTAGATTCTCGACATAAACGTGTGAGAACTCACTCTGTCAGACATGATGAAGAGACGTTTGTCTGGTAGTTTCCTCGGTCACGGCACTTTTCGGCCAGTTTGTTAGACGGAGGTGTGAAGACGCACGTTTGGCAGTTATGAGCAGCGTCTAAGTTAACGTAAGTGTTAAGAGCAGGAGAGACGATTTCGGGGTCTCGCAATAGCGTGCATCCTTTGTCTGGTTTGATAGATATAATCAGAATTTTAAACTTGATTTCACTCATTCTCCATTTGCAGTAGACGTGGTCACTTCGTTCTAGATACTTAAACTTATAAGTGAACCTCTTAGTTTCGTTGTGATACCGTAGTTCTGTGTTGAGGTAAATATTATATTAAGTATCTAATATTTTGTGAGTGATTAAGTGTTAAAATCGCCTATTTTTCCCTAGTTCTTTTGTGCAGAGAGAATTAAAATATAGTTTGTATTATTTTCTAGTGACGTGTTTCAGTGGAAAGCAGAATAAAGTATAATTTCTAGCTTAAAACTAGGTAGCTATAAGGAATTAAATTTAACTGCTAAATAATCAGACGAGAATATATTTTAAAAGTATTGACGGGATACGTATGTATCTCTAATTCATGATTATTGATTTTATGTATATAACTTATTTTACGGGAAGTTTTAAATGATAAGTCAAGCTGTACGCTTGCAGTTTAAAAATGTAAGTTATAACGAGTACCTAGTATGTATAATTATTTTATATGTGTTTTTTTCCTTTATTCAGTGAATACTGGGGTTAACCCAAACTTTGCCAGCGTTAAGTACTGATGAGTGATATCTGTGAAGAACTAAAACATTTTCCTTCAATAAAAGCCTTGGTGCAAAAGGTTAAATGAAGTAACAGGCCTATCGCGCCATATAAAACAACCCAAGTACATTTTTAGCCTGTGTGGCAAGTAACCTAAAAAGTATGTATATGTGCTTCATTGACTATAAGAAGGCTTTTGACAGAATCCATCATGAGAAAATAATTGAATGCCTCAAAGACATAGGTATTGATGGAAAAGATATAAGAATACTCAGTAACCTTTATTGGGAGCAAACTGCCACAGTAAGATGGGGAAGGAATTATTCACCATACATAGACATAAAAAGAGGTGTCAGACAAGGTTGTGTGCTGTCCCCCTGCCTATTTAATTTATACACGGAAAAAATTTTCAAACAGATACAGGAAATACCAGGACTGAACATCAGTGGAAGATCAATAAACAACCTTAGATATGCAGATGATACCGTGTTGTTAGCTGAAAGCGAACAGGAGTTACAAGAACTAGTGAAGCAAGTGAACAGTATAAGTCATGAATATGGACTCGACATTAATATTGAGAAAACTAAAACTATGATAATTAGCAAAACAGACGATAAACCCACATTAAAGATAAGCGTAAATGGGAAAATCCTGGAACAAGTCAAGAGCTACGTATATCTTGGTCATATAATAACAGAAGATGGCAGATGTGAAACAGAAATCAAGAAGAGAATAGGAATGGCCAAAGCTACATTCAACAACATGAAACATATACTGACATCCAAACAGTTATCTCATAAATTAAAACTGAGAATCATAAAGTGTTATATATATTCTGCATTTCTGTATGGTGCAGAAACATGGACGATGAATAAGCATTTTGGAAGAAAGAATTGAGGCTCTTGAAATGTGGATATATAGAAGAATGGGGCGTATCTCATGGAAAGAGATGAAAACAAATAAGGAGGTCCCAGAAAATCTAGGTATGAAAAGAGAACTAATGAGAGAGAGGTCAAAGTTCGGCAGCTAAAATACTTTGGCCACATAAAAAGGCATAACACCTTGCAGAAGACCATAACAGAAGGGAGAGTTGAAGGTAAACGTGCAAGGGGAAGACAGCGCTATAAGTGGGAAGATAACATCAAGAGATGGACGGGAAAGAGTCTATCAGAGTGTACCACCAAGACAAGAGACAGAAGACGTTGGAGATCCATTACAGCCAACCTCCGTTGTGGAGATGGCAACTGATGATGATGATGATGCAAGTAACCTATTAACGTCAGTAACATTCCGACGGAGTTTTGACTAGTGGTGTGGTGACCAAATGTAGTCCTTTCCTGAAAGTAGACACCGATCTGACATTCCTCAATTCTAGAAACCTAAGCTATTGACACTGTGCTCGTTGTTAATGTTCGTGCCTGGACAATTTTAATGTGACCTAAACAGACATCCGAAAAATAAGAACACCCAAGGAATCTTTCCCTAAAGCAGAGAATTCAACACGTCTTTTTGGAACTGGGGATTTCTTGGTCAAAGACTGCCATTGACGATTCTGTATGTGAATGTCCTAAAAATTGTGTTTTCCAGAAGTGGCTATCAAAGCTGTTAACAAATTTATGCAAGTTTGTTGCTAACAATATTTTCCCCTTAGAATACATACGGCTATCAAAGTCAGTTCATACCTTCAAAAGGGAAAATATTAGACCCAAATCATATATATCTGGGACTCATTGGGCTATCATCTTTCTCCTAACGGGACTGTGGGCTAAACATCGAGGGAAGATCATAACTGTGGGTCTATCATTTCTTGTAGAAATTCCTTGATTTTTATGATTATTTGTATATGCTTGATGTAATATTTTATGTTGTGATAGAAGTTTTATTACGATAATTAAAATTTCTCGAGAACTTAATCAGCGCGTTGGTCAGCTCGTTCCAAATTATCTGTATAATCATTGTTATAGTTTCCCACGTCTGTACGTCTAACTGTCGTCTTGTATGTGCGTGCACGTGAGTGGATAGATATATATATGTAATATATATATATATATATATATATATATATATATATATATATATATATATGCATGTGTGTGTGTTTAGACTGTCTGACTCCTCTAAATCTGTCGTAGAAGATAGGTGAAAGAGAGAAGACTTTTCGATTTCAGAGACAGCCTCAATCACAGTCTACCATCTCACTCGTGGAAATCTATTGCTATTACTATCTCTCACTGTGACTATCACTTATTTCAAATCTAATCAGAAGGGACCAACCCAAGTCATAATTCTCCTATCAAAAATCTACGACAAAGTTATAGGAGACAATAGGTTGAGTCCTAACAAGGACTGTTTTGGTTATATTTCAGTTGGTCTGAGATAATAGATTGAAGTTATAGGAGACAATACATTGAAGCATGAGTCCTATTAGTCTTCGTCTTCATCAATCATATCAGGAAATACAATCATTATACCTAATTCCCCAAGATACAATCAGTAACCTGATACGTTCATATTGAAACAATTTATATTAAATATATACAGGTGTGTTGCGTGCATATTTTGACGCACATTTTACAAAAATCGATATGGCTATTTAATATGGGAAAAATATAGACATTCATTTATTTGTGTATGAAAATGCTGTTTATGGTAAAAGCGAGATAATCCAT